>LPNX010221352.1:0-33718 GCA_001517045.1 Pseudotsuga menziesii | reverse complement strand
TGAGTAACTTATGTCATGTCAATCAGGTGCTCGTATATCTATTTCTGGCACTCCACCTTAGATAAGATCGGAAGCTCCATAACCAGTGGCTCATTGCCACTTCCCTCGATAAGGGTACAAATATTATTATTCTTAGTCTTTTTATATTTATTAAATATTATGATGTCTACTGTGATTGACTTTGTAAGTACCTTTTACACGCTGCACAAAGATAGATACTTTGTAAGTACCTTTTACACGCTGCACAAAGATAGATCGGAGCTGAGAGGGAGATTAATATATATATTTTTAATAAAATTGTATATTTTTTCATTTTTCCAATAACAGAGAAGGTAACAAAATACAAAGAAAGGCATTATCAGCATCCTAATTAGCCACTGGGCTGAGATTAATTAGCCACTGCATAGTCTTTAAAAAAAACCAAAAGTTCGGTTCGAAACTATTAAAGCTATCACCAAACCTTGTCCAGAATTGTGCTGCAGATTGACATATTACACTTTTGGCAAATCAAACTATTGATTGACATGAAAATAAAGATATTGTTGGGCAGGGAAAACAAAAAAAGTTCATAGAATCAGAGAGAACCGGGGCCTCCTTGGCCATCATAGGTGGTTGCCTTCTCATACATTGAGTCAAACCCTCCCTCAAGAATTGGGGACGGCTGGTTAACCTTGGACTTTGAGGAAGTATTAGGTGATTAAGTTTTTTTTTTTGGTGTTAGAGGATATGTTGGGAAGGCTTGGAAAGTTTGGACGACCAACCAATATTTGGTAGCCTTGGTGACTAGCCTACATGCCATAACTACAAGTTGGTTAAAATGTTCTAAGTTAGCTTACACCATAGCAAGACTAAGGATGTATTGCCTGTGTAGGGGTGAACAACAAATGAGTCCTTGGATTTCAGGATTCAATGGAGGATAGTGAAGTTAGCAGTGTGGAGATTGTGTGTCATCCATCTTAGGACAAGAGAATTCAGGTTAAGATCGAAGGTATGTGACTGCCTCATTCTCATAGGCACATGACCTTTAGGCATCGTCAAGTATTGGATTAGATGGAGGAAAAGATGATTGCACAATGGGTGGTCCATTGTTCAACTATGCTAGCTCATGGAAAGACCTGTAATGAGGCTTTTTGTGGTTAGGTGGTGATAGCGAAGCATCCCCTATGGTGAAAAGAGAACCTTCATATTCCACAAGTATAATGTATGGCTAGCTTGGGTTTGGTAAGGACATGCAATGAGATACAAATGGTTGTTGGTATGGACAACTACCTAGGACATTATGCTACACAGTGGTGAGTGGTATGGGTTGCTAAGGGGAATGGTAAATATATCCATCTTATAGACAGTAACATAACCACTTCTTAACATGGTACATGTACAAGTGTCTCTTTACCGCAAAAGCCCTTTCATTAGATGTGTCAGTGGAGCTATGTTGACAAGGACATCCAACATATTTAAATGGAGCTATGTTGACAAGGACATCCAACATATTTAAATGGGAGAGAAATATTACAACCTTTGACTTCAAGAAACTATTGGTAAGCCAAGTCCTTACACATAATAGAGGATGTGTGAGGTAATATTTGAAAGTCTAGATAGCTAGTCATTATTTGGTATCCTTGTTGACTTGCTTATATGCAACAACTGTGAGTTGGTTAGGACAATGACAACGTACTAGCTTACAAGTTAGGAGGACTAGAAGGATTCCTCTCTAATAGGTCCTAGGTTTAAGGTTGGGTGCACGACAATATGATTAGTAATGTAAAAATGGTTTTCACCCATGTAAGGAAAAGAGCATTGAGGTGGGGATGTGTAACATACCCAATAAACTTGAATAGATCCTTGGGGTGTGTAGTATGAAGATTCTTCAATTAAATCGTTCAATCACACCAATCAAGTTAAACTCATTGATTACTTAACCATATAATCATTCTTTAAAGATTAAGAGCCTACAAACACAATCACTCAAATGCTAACTCACATAAGAAAATCTCACTAATACTATAATAAGATGCAAGTGTTATATTAGTCGCATAACGATCCTTTGAATGAAATGACAATTACATACTAACTTTGTCCTTCAGTTATGGTTAACATGCTCCATATCAAGATATTGTATGCTATACTCAATCTCCTAGGAACAATCGTCGAAGGTGAGGTTTGAGTCTCCTCATTAGGCTGAGGAGAAAACACCAAGGTTAGAAGACTATAGATGATAACAAAAAAACTAATTTATAAAATATGTACATATAGAAACTGATTTCACTATACTTGTCACCCGATGATTAGTCTAATTCCTTTCTACCATTGGAAGATATTCTCTGCAACCACAACTTGTAAATCATGTAAATTCAATCTACATAATAGTACTATAAACCAATTATAATTCTAACAATGAAAGCTACATAATAATATGGAGACATGATAAAGTATCTCCATAAACCAAGTTAACCATTATAGATACTGCTCTAATCTGAAAGGACTCGTGCAACTAAAATCTCGACTTCGACTTCCCTCCCAACCATTGGTTCCACTTGGCATATGTTTGACTACATAGATCCACCCCGGAGGTGGGGACGAATCAACTAAGGCAAGTTTAAGATCTAAAACCCCTCAAGTTTCATACCGTGACCTCGTTATTAGTTTTATATCCTAATCTCAACCTAACTGGTAGGTAGTCTTTTATCTTTAAATACTAAGCTTTAAACATCCTTCCAATCATTCTACGACCATGGCACCGTATACAGATGTTTTACATTCATACACTATAGATTCGATTTTCAATTCAAAATGCAAAGGGTTGATACACATCATGTACATTACAGATTCGATTTTCAATTCAAAATGTAGAGGGTTAAAATGCATGATACATTACACATTCAAACCCCTCATAGATTAAAATTCAACATACAATACTGATTTGACTCACACAGAGGTTAAAGCTCATCATACACTTCATCAATAGAAAATGCAGATCTTGGCTTAGATCCAAAACACAGGCATTCACACAATTAGGTCAAATAACTTTCAAAGATAGTATGCCACATATATACATATTCAACACAGACCAAATCCAACATAGAATTCCCTTTTACAACAATTCATTTTCATATCTATAAACATTGTATATAAAACATTATATATAAAACAATTTACACCAACAGTTTTACTAAAACATATATGGTGAGATCATGACTCATATTGAGATTTGGAGTTGCGGACTATGAAATCATGCATACACATATTCAATTGCAGACGAAATAAGTCATATGTAGCATAAACCAAACACATGCAAGGTTACTGATCTATTAAACATTCTATATAAAAAATTATATATAAAACAATAGACACAAGCAGTGTTACTAAAACACAGATGGTAAGATCATGACTCATATTCATATCTGGAGTTTTGGACTCTGAAATCATGCATATACATATTTAATCGCAAACCCAATAAGTCACATGCAACATAAATTAAATGTAGGAAAGACAAGATCATGATCTATGAAGATGGTGACATTGTGGCTCATATTCATATGTGGAGTTGCAGACTCTGAAATCATGCATATACATATTGAATCGCAAACCCAATAAGTCATATGCAACATAAATCAAACGCATGAAAGACAATATCGGGATCTATGAAAATGCAAATCCATTTACAATTCATCGTAGGCACAGAGAGAGGTCACGTTTGATACATTCATTTCATTTATAAAATCAAATGCAATGCAGGTAAAACAAGATCAGGATCTATGTATATATGTTTACCATTTAGTGAAAACAGAGAGAGAGGTCATGTTTTATACATGAACATTTCATTTATAAAATTACATACAATGTCGGTAAAACAAGATTAGGATCTATGTAGATCCCTTTACCATTCAACGTAGGCAGAGAGGGATTTTTTTGTTTTATACATTCATTGCAAGAATAACAAGATCATGAACTATGCAAATCCATTTACCATTCAATGCACACAGAGAGAGGTCATGATTCATATCTTCAATTCATTTATAGAATCAAATGCAGCCAAAATAAGACCAGGATCTAGTTCTGGATCCATAGCTAAGTTACACAACATCGATGTAGACGTAGGAAAAGAGTAGGAAAAGAAACATACACTAGACTCGTGGACACACAAATGGAATCTTAGGCAAGGAAATTTTCTTTTTAATTCCCCCTCTGACTCTAGCTCAGTTTCATTTAAGAAACTCCTACTGCTAGTTCCCCCCACCCCCTATGACAGGAATCTTAGCCTTTAAAAATAAAATCATTTTTCTTCTCAGGATGACACGTGGTAGTGGTCAAGCTCCACATTTTATTTTCACACAAGGAGGTGTTCCTCTTGTTCCTTATCATATTATTCGATCAACATGAGATCATTCTCCATTTAAAGTAGTAAGTCTATTTTCAACTATATTATAGGTATACTAAAGTTTTCTTTAACACATGTTATTAATATTATTAACACCTATTTTTTCTTTTTTGTAAATAAAACATATATTACTGTACGGGGACCATATTACATAGCATAGAACAACTAGAGCCGACCCAAAAACAACGAGGCCTCAGTCTCATCTAATGAGAACCCACTCGGGACTTGGTCTAAACAAATTTGCCAAAAATGAACAGAGTATTCTAACAGTCTCCTATCCCCCCTGATATCTCTGTTTCTATAGTGGGTCCTGATCCTATTACAATGCTTCCCCACCCACATCAAAATTGGTGATTTCAAGGATCTCTCGCCACCCAAACCCCATTTGAGACCATACTTCCAACTCACAAACAAGCTATTCCTATATAAACTGAGTAGCATCAAAAATACATTAACGAAAAGAAAACCAAGAAAAGGCACTGACTAGTAAGAGGTGTCATTTTCGACCAGATGGGAGGGAGCTCCAGGGATGAAAAGTAGCAGATGGGCTTCCTGTAGCAGGTTACTGCGAGCCCGACACAAGATTTGACGAAGGGAACATGGGGCCAGCTGAGTTGCTTGCCTCCTCCGGACCTTCTTCTCCCTCCTTACCGCTTCAAATGCTCCGCTCCGGAGGTCTAGCTGTCTCCATGGGTCGGCGATCCACCAGGTGGAATGGGAAGCCCAGGCGAGTTGCGAGGACATCAATTTTGTGATGCATGTTGTGGTATTCCATGTTGTGCTCTTTCCAAAATGGAACTGGTTCCAGATCTCTGACCTGCGTTGTCTCCTGCAGTGCAGCAGAGTGCCCAACCAAACGAACAGTTACCCAATTCATCATCAGCATACGGTCATATAGTGAGGTGTGACCAGTGGTGATTCCTGGGTCCAAGACCCACTCCGTAGCTTTCGCACGAAGGTTCTCCCTGGGAATAGCTTTGGCTTCCTCCTAGAGCCCATCGACCACTCTCTCGACTTCGAGCCTAATACTAAGCGAGACATGTTATTTATAGAGGTCTGCCTCCTCCTGGGCTTGGAGCTGCGCTCTGGTTGCTTGGCGAGTCTGGCACTTAACCAAATTCCCCTTACCCAGTGACGAGCCAGACGCCCCCCCTAAGCTTACCTCCTCTCTAAATTTCCTCTTGGGGGCCATTGGGCGAGATTACGAGGACAATATAGGCTGTTGGGAGAAAATATGGGGCCCTTTGATAGGGTTGAGCTCAACAACATGGCACAAGACAAACAATAGATACACAGTCCTGCTCATTCTAGGGTTAAAATCGTCATGGAGGAGCTCAAAGTCACCAGAATATAACAGGATGACACTCATGGGAGCATTCCCATCCCTGACCATCTCCTGCATCACTCTCATCATGAGATCGAAAGCCTTTGTCCTGCGGCAATAATGAATCATTTCCGGTCGATGATCCTCACACTCAGAGCAAAGCGTGGTAGAGTTGATGGAGAGTAACGAAATAATGAACAAGGACCAGCTCCAGCACCGATGAAATTTAATGCCAATCGTCCCCTTCTGGATTAGATTAGCCGCGAGTGGGCAAGCTCACGCCATATTTCTCCATCTGTCCTCTCTTCCATCCTATCGTCCAGCTGTGAGGTTGCAGAGAGATCTCTAGTGGCCAGGTGTCTGCATTGCTGGGCCTAGTCCTCCTCTTCATACCCGTCAAGCCCATCACATCGAAATTCGACTCCACACTCCACACCAGCGTTCGCCAAACAGTCAGCAGCCTTATTTGCTTCCCTTTTGACGTGGTGAAAAGAGATGGTGGGGTGTGAGAGGAGAAGGACATGTAGGCACTCCAGTCTGTATGCAAGGCACCGGTTAGGAGAGATCTTCTCTATCGTTTGACCATTCAGAAGATGTTTAGCCACTGTGATCAGGGTACTGGAATCACCTTCTATTATCGCCGGGAGGAACCCCCCACTGATCAACACTTCCGTTCCGTGAAGGAGGCCTTCAAGCTCTGCTGAATTGTTAGTGTCCTTACCTATGGCACCCATGAATAGCTTCTTGATTCAGCCTTGATGGTCTCGGCATAGACCACCAAAACCTGCCTGACTTGGGTTGCCATGAGACACTCCATCAAAATTCAATTTAAAAACACCCGAGGGGGGAGTCGACCACATTGATGGGCTAGAAGGGATGCACCGTTTGTCTTGATAGCATAGGGCATCAAACATAGGACCATCTAACCCCTAGTTCTCCGCGATCTGGAGTTCCTCCCTTGGGATAACCCTATCCTGTTCGTGCCACTACATACGCCTAATAGAAGATAACAAGTTGTCTTACATCGTGTTCCAGACTGCCTCCATAGTTTTGCATTGGCCGCGGAAGATCCTAGGATTCTGTTCCTTCCAAACACACCACATGGCCATTCTCGGAAAAGCATCCCAAATGGTTCTGATGATGGGGTTTTTGAAGGCATGAGGACACCAATCTCTTATAGTCTGAGGGGGTTGTCCCCTTATCCGGTCGCTCCGTCTAAAATTAGTCACCCCCTTGTCCCAAATTGCAGCCGCAAAGGGGCATCTATCCAGCAAGTGGCCCATCGTCTCCTCTGCTTGATAACACATACAACACTGAGATGGGCCTACAATCCCTTGCTTTGGCAGGTTGTCACAAGTGAGGATCCTTCCTCTGACTACAAGCCATGCAAAGAGGGCCACTTTGGGCCATAAGTTAGCAACCCAAATTTTACCCCAGATGTTATCAATCACTGCGTTCCTTGACATCCTAACACAATATGCCTCCTTGACGCTGAAGGATTCTTTTCCCGAATAGCCCCACCGTAAGATATCTGGGCCCTCTTGAGCTTTAAGAAAGCATTTTTGCAATTCCTCCTAGAAATATTCCCAGTCATCCTCACTCATAAGGACAAGTTTCTCAGGGAATTTCCACTAGTGATAATCCATTTGGATTCTCGGACACCACGATTGGTACACAAGGACCTTGCCCCTCTCAATCTCCTGCTGTTTGATAGGAGCCCACCAGGGGTCTCTTCCTAGGATGGGCAACTGGTTTCAAGAATATTCCCAGAACTTTGCCCTATTTCCATCCCTAATCTCCCAAAAACTATGCTCTTGGATAATTGATTTTCTTGGCATGGCTTTTATCCAGATGAGGGATCCACTAGGGGCCTCGTTGAAGCGAATCAAGAGATGTCTGGGTCTATCCCTGGCATATTTTTTTCTCCATAGTCTTGCCCAGGGTTTCGATGAATGATTGACCCACCTCCACCAAATATTGTCCCCTAAAATATTTGACATGATTTTAGGGTCCCTAAGGCCCAAGCCCCCCTATACCTCAGGTTTGTAGACATCCTCCCAGCTTACCAAAGAAAATTTGGTCTTTTCCCCACTCGATCCCCAATGGAAATTATGTTGGATGCTTCGAATTTGCTTAAGGATAACCTTTGGTGTGTCTAAGATCGAAAAGAGGTAAGTCGACATCGCTTATAAGATCGACTTGATTAAGATCAGCCTGCTAGGAAAGTTAAGGGTGTGGAGCACCCAACTAGATAATCTCTATTTTATCCTATCCAAGAGTTCCTACCATTGTTCAGTTTTCGGCCTTCCAATCCCTAGGGGAATTCCAAGATATTTAGACGAGAAGTCTCCTCTAGAGAAGCCTAGGATTCTTAGGATATTCCTCTGAGTGGGCGGGGGGTATTGACAAAGAAGACCTGAGATTTATTAGGTTTAACTACCAAACCTGAGACCTAAGCAAAAAGGTCCAGACTTTTTTTGAATCTTTGGGCTTCTTGGACTGAAGGGTGCCCCATGAGCATTGTGTCATCCACAAATTGTTGATGTGTCTTAGGAGGCATCCCCTCATGAGCTTTCACTCTTCGAATTGCCCCATGTTCGACCTAGGCCGCAATGAGGTGACTCAGGCCCTCCGCCATGAGGATGAATAGAAAGGGGGCAGAGGGTCCCCTTGGCGAATGCCCCGAAAAGACTGAAAGGTGGAGGTCGAGGATCCATTCCGGAGGATATTAAAGAAAGGCAAGGAGAGAAGCCATAGGCTCCCAACATCTTCTCCATGTATTCCCAGCTGAGCCTATCGTAAGCTTTTGAAATATCAAGCTTGATCACTATCCCAGGGGATCGAGAGCTTTTGAGCGAGTGCAGAACTTCATGCACAAGAATTACAACATCCAAGATTTTCCTTCCTTCCACAAAACCAGATTGTTCAGGGCTTATAAGAATCGGGAGGAGGGGTTTGAGTCTATTGGCAATAAATTTGGAGATGATCTGGTTTATGAAATTGCATAACACAATAGGTCTAAATTTGGCTGGAGAATCTGCTCCCACCTCTTTTGGGATGAGGGTGAGAAAGGTAGCATTGAAATCCTTGAGAACCCCCTTTTTGATTTTGGATTCCTCCATAATTTCTAGCACATCCTCCTTAACAAGATCCCAGAAGAAATGGAAGAAGTTGGATGTGAAGCCGTTGGGTCTAGGAGCCGATCCCAGAGCCATCTGATTGACTGCTTCCTTCACCTCTTGCAACCCAATGGGCTTATTCAGCATTTCATTGTTTTCTCCAGTGACCAATCTAGGGACTAACCTAGTGATTTGCTCGATGTCCCTGCTTCTATCTCCCCCATCCTCCCTAAGAATCTCTGAGAAGTGTTGGGTGAGCTCAGCTTCTATCTCCCGCCTGGAATCCACTCTGTTTCCAGCTCTAGTTTTCACCCTATGGATTCTAGAACTGCTCCTATTTTGTATCACCAAGTTATGAAATAATTTAGTGTTTCTTTCACCTCCTTCAGCCATTTAACCCTCGCCTTCTGTTGCCAATATAGCACCTCTTGTTTTTCCCTGGCTTCCAGTTACCCCATTAGCTCCTTCTCAGTTTTTTTCATATCCTCATTCTAGCTGGTTTCCATACCCTTTCTATTGATGAGATCCAGCTCCATAAATAGTTGTTTTTTGTCCTCAAAAATATTTCCGAATTCCTCTTTGTTCCACATGCGGATCTTCGATTTCAGGGCCTTGAGCTTCTGCTAAAATCGAAACATTATGGTTCCTAGGGGGGGGACCACTTCCTACCACCACTAACTTACCAGGTCCTTGAAGTCCTTGTGTTCCATCCAAAATATTTCAAATCGAAAGGGTTTCCCCCTGGGGAATCCAAACCAATCCCAAGAGAGACTAATGGGCCAGTGGTCGGAGCCATTCACCATGAGGACATTAGCTAGAATTCCCCCCCTACTGTACATGACATTTTCTGACACCAAAAATTGATCCAGACAAGAAGCAACCAGGTACTCCCCTCCCCGCTTGTTGTTCCATGTGAACCAACCACTTCCCTTTTCTACGTCAACCAATGAGCCTCGAGCAAGTAATTCACTGAATGCTTCCTGGAATTTGTCCAGGGCTCTTCTTCCACCCTTCTTCTCTCTGAGATTTGTGATCAGATTGAAATTGCCCCAAAGCACCCATGGCTCTTGCTCTGCTTGCTCCTAGAGCTAGTTAAGGAAATCCATAAAAGACTATTTCTTAGGGAAACCGCTGGGTCCATAGATGTTTCCTGCCTTTCCACGGACTCCTGAATCCAGAAAGTAGAAGTCAGCCATAAGCGCAAACTTATTGGCCCACCAGTTGGAGAATTCCACCGATTGTGGCTGCCATAGAATAGAAATACCACCTGATTGTCCTACTGCATCTATGGCCATGACCTAGCTTCCCTTCCAAATTTTGTCCTTGATCTTCGAAAGACCCCCGAAACTGCATTTGGTTTCTTGGAGAAACAAAATGTCCAGTGATTCTTGCTTAATCTTTCGATTTATTGCTTTCCACTTCCTAGGGTTACTACAACCCCTGATATTCCAAGAAATGAGCTTCATTGGCAAACCTTTTTAGCTTCTAAGAACGCCACCTGGATCGCAGGGTATTGTCCATACTCAATCAGACGCACTCCCACCACTACTATTCGCTGCTTGTTTGTCTTCCTTCCACGACGCAGTTCCTCCTCTAGAGACTTCCTCTTGCTGCCCTTTTGGGCATCTGGGTTGATCCCCAAACATTCCACCGTGCCCGTTCGGATAATGGCCTCCTGAAGAAGTTCAAGTTGACGACACGAGACATACCCTTGTTCCTTCTTTCTGCATTCTTCCTCTATGGCATCCAGATCTAGCTTTCCCATATCCATATCTTCCCCCTCATCCTCCTCCACTCCTTCCATCTGTTGGGCTTCCTTAGAAACTAGATATTCGGAGGGGCCTTCCTACTGGTTTTTAGTCATTGGCATTACCTGCTCCTCTTCACCCTCTTCCAGGGTCGCTAGAGCTTCGAAAGAGTTCCCTTCATATTTCTCATGCGAAAGAGTGTCCATTCGAACCTGGGTTTTGCTTCCCCCCTTACCACGACCCTTGTTCTTAACCTGGGTAAACCCATCATCAACCCCAGCTTTGTGAAGTGCAGGGGCTGTCGTATCATGCTTAAGGCTATCTCTGGGGTAGTTTTGTCCCAAATGCCCATATTCATGCTAGAGCTCGCATCTGAAAGGGAGCTGTTCGTAATCAATGGGATATATCGATTCTTCATCTTCCAAGTTTAGACTGATTGCTTTAGGAAGCTCTCTAGATAGATCCAAGTAAATGTAGATCCGGGCAAAGGTTGTGTATATTTGGATCGTTGTTTGTTCTGCAACCTTTATGAATTCTCCTAGACTGTTCCCAACATTCCGCAAGGTCTCCAAGTCCCAATATTCACCTGGGAGGGAGAAGAGGTGGATCTAGACTAGGGAAACTGTCATGTATTCCATTTATGGGTTGAAATGCTCCTTCCATGGCCGCAAGAAAAGGCCAGCTGAGAAGAATAAATATGGACCCCCCTCCAAGATTCTATCCCTATCTTCATGGTTAAGATAATGGTGAAGAAACCCTTTGATTCCAACTGCAGGGCATAGCGACTTTTAGGTTTCCACACCCTATTGATCCACTTGACCAGGTATTTTTCCTTCAGCCAAATCCCCACAAATTTCCCTATTAATTCCTTTTCTTTCCAGTTCCCGATTTTTTCCCTGGCTACCTCGGATCTGATCTGAATCGTTGGGATGGAATCCATTCGTGGAAAGCAGCCACCCATACTCAATTGTTTTCCTTTTCTGGGGATAGGTAGACCCGCATCTCCCTTGCCGTCCTCTGCCGGGGCATTCCTTCTCACACTAGAAGACCCAATGTCCCAGGTGGGTGCCTCCTATCCTAGTGCCGTCATGGCACCATGTAGGAGGCCAAGTTTCCAGGAAACCCCTGCAACCCGGAGCCTTCCTAGGCCACGTGCCTTGAGGTAACCCTCCACGGTACTCTGGAAACCCTCACACCGACTTGTGCTCACAAAGATGTCAATCCCTGCCCTTGACAAGCTTTATTGTAGAAACCCCAATATTATTAACACCTGTTATTAATACTATAAATATATTTATATGTATATATATACAATAGAGCACTCTATTTGTTTAATTAATCCATACCCATAGTTCTTTAAGATAGTCTTAAAATACTATTTTCTAAAGGTGAGAAAATAGGACTAATATTAATTTATTTTCTTTTAGTATCATTATGGATGTTCCTTGGGAATGATTTCCAAAATTAAGATAGGTAATACTAATACTTAGGGTAGTCACCTAATTTCATTTAGGATCAACTAGCGCTAATTAGCTTCCCACTAATAGGAGTTCCATATTAGCATGCGGCTAATAATTTAATCTACTTAGGATAGTATCAAGTGAACACCCATTCATCAATGACACAAAGATGACACTTGTCATCAATGTCATGGATTTCCTAGAAATTCGTTCTCTCCCCGAGTGGATTTGTCCCCAATCATTTTCTAGTCGTGTTGAGCTTTCAGTCTCCTAACCCTATCACTTGCATGTATCGCATTTATGATGTTAGAATCGGTACTTACTGTGTCATTTTAATTACTTTTTTGTATTCCAAGTTGAGTTAATAAGGGGATGTTACATCATTTCCCCTTTAGAATTAACACCGTCCTCGGTGTTGCATGTTTGTCACATCCTTGTCTTCATTTTCTTTCTAGGTTCTCCTTTCTTTCTTTTGCATCCTTTGTGATATCCTCCTTCTTTGTTGTCCTTTAACCTTTTATATGTACTATATCACAAGGTCTACCTAGAGTATTATCATAATCATACATATCTCTAATGTCAATGGAAGAATGCATAAGTAACATTTTTTTACTTGACCTTTCAGGATGTCACCCTTTATTGAAATTCTTCAAGTGGCAATCCTCTTAGCTCAGATTTCCATACATATCTTAATCCTTTATATTAATAGGATTTACATCGAGTGTTTTAGGTCACCAAAGCGAGATATAAAACATACATCTGCATGTCTACTAAGATCAACATCAACAAGATATGAATAAATAAAAATCCAACACTATTTAATTTCATGATTCACAATGGTTCCAATACTCCTATTTCTTCTATGCACTGATAGGTAAGCATATTACCTCATAGAGACAAATTTACTTATAGTGCATATACCTTTTACAAGTATTATTCTTTGTAATCACCTTTCTGGTTTATCTTGGACATCCTCCATCCAAGCAAACACTCCAAGTGCTAACAGTACTCTGAGTACTAGTCCAAGCTACCCAACACAAGGATGACACCCCTTTTCAGGGATACCTCCTACCTATGCTATTCAGGGTTCTTTACCAAGCTCAAGCACTTCCTTTCTGGGACACCATAATACCTAGAGTTTCTTCATGGAGCCCCTACTCTCATGATAGTCCTCTTGTAGCATGATTGTGTGCATAAATACGTCTAACCAAATGTTTTACACCTGGGTGTTCCCATAGGATGCATACTGGTTCCTAGCCGACCAAGGGGAAAACATGTACCTCATGTACAAACATGCACCTCATGTACATTCTTCTTTTTAGTTTCTCATAGAAACCAACTTTATATATACCAAATATCTTTCATATCATGTGATTGCTTGCAGTCATGGGACCTTGGTTTTGATCATGGCTCTCTATATTATTGTCATTACCAAGTCTTGATACCTGCAATTCTCCATAAATAGTTAGTCACAATATCATACCAACAAATCGTATAGCATCAATATTTCATGTAATGATTTTCCACCTATAAAATATTTCAATTAACTTTCAATTATGAACTATGTTGTCGTTTACTTTGTAGGACTGGGAGATCAATCACATAATTTACAACATAATGATTAACATTTACTTGTTCACAAACGTATGTGCAAAATCCAAATGCAACACTTTTTGTCTTTATGCACAATCCTGGTGCACTTGACGCTCATAATCTTATTGTAATCGCATTGTGTCAATACACTCTATCTTGTCAGATGATCACATTTTTGTATTAGTTACTTTTACCTGCATATATCCATTATTGATGTTGCTCATTCAGTACACTAGCCCTAACTTATATCTTACTTTTCATAAGCTTGAAAATACATATTAAATCTTTCAATGCTAATACTAGCTTAACTACATCATGCCCCCTCTTCCAACATCGTTAACATCATATGTAAATTCTTTGTGTACTAAATTCTTCCAACAAAATCTCGATAGGTTATACAATGACCTCTATTTTTCTCAACATTAGGCATATGAATAATATGAAATTTTCTTGCATAGATATGCCCATTTACATTACCATTATCATTTTAATTCATTCATTTCCTTATTGACATATTTTTCAATCTCTATAGCATAATGAACCAAACATTTCCAATGCATACCTATTTTCATACTAATGATTCATTCTTTCTACACATAAGATGATAAGCATGTAAAAAGTTATTGCAAGATTCTAAACATGGTACCTATTCCCCAAGTAGATATCAACCTTTTACAACCAAGGAGGGATTTAAAGTCGTGACCTTCCATTTACAATTTCTCATAAGAAAATCATTAGATAAGAAATTCTTTCTTAATGAAATATATGCAGTTATAGAAGAACTTTCTTTTTAGTCTCAATATATTTATATATTTATCCCAAGTCCAATTGTATTGTATCATGTCACTTTCATTCCCAAGACCATTCATCTTTTGTAATAGACTACACCAGAGGAGGTTCATAAAACTTATAACTCAATTCAGACTGGTATATTCCATAGTCATACATTGATCTAAGTTTTTAATGCATACCTTGCATTCTTTGCTAAGCAAAATTATTTACTATGTTTTTCCAAAACTAGCAAGGTCCTTATAAGGAAGGAATATTAATTTAGTTTGCCTCTAAATTGATGAGAAGATAAGTAAACTATTTAGTATTCCATTACAATTTATCATAAGGAGCCTATGCATTGTGCAATTATCAATTTTACAAGAACTTCTCTCCTTCATGTTATCGATACTTTTCTAACGAAACAAAAAATTGAACTCTACTCAAAACCATGAGAGAGTACTTNATATATAAGTACTTATCATTCACCATAAAGAATAACTGACTCATCATGCAAGATGGGAGACTTCCGTGGTATTTATGGTATTGCTTCCTAGAACAACTCAATTCTTAGTACCTTTATGTTCATACCATATAGGTCCAAGTGTTGTAACATGAGCTCTGATACAATATGTAACATACCCAATAAACTTGAATAGATCCTTGGGGTGCGCAATATAAAGATTCTTCAATTAAATCATTCAATCACACCAATTAATTTAAACTCATTGATTACATAACCATATAATCATTCTTTAAAGATTAAGGGCCTACAGACATAATCACTCAAATGCTAACTCACATAAGAAAATATCACTAAATACTATAATAAGATGCAAGTGTTATATTAGTCGCATGACGATCCTTTGAATGAAATGACAACATATTAACCTTGTACTTTAGTTATGATTAACATGCTCCATATCAAGATACCAAATGTTGTACTTGATCTCCTAGGCACAATCGTCGGAGGTGAAGTTTGAGTCTCCTAATTTGGTTGAGGAGAAAAAACCAAGGTTAGATGATAAAAGAAAAATAATTTATAAAATATGTGCATATACAAACTGATTTCACTATACTTGTCGCCCAAGGATTAGTCTAATTCCTTTCTACCATTCAAACATATTTTGTGTAGCCACCACTTGAAAATCATGTTAATACAATGTACATAATAGTACTATAAACTAGTTACAAGTCTAACAATGTAAGCTACATAATAAGATGGAGACATGCTAAGAGAATTTCCATAAACAAGGATAACCATTACAAATACTACTCTAATATGAAAAAATTTGTGCGACTGAAATCTTGACTTCGACTTTCCTCCCAACCATTGGCTCCACTTGGAGTATGTTTGACCGCTTAGAGCCACCCTCTGGTTGAGAGACGAATCCACTATGGAAAGTTTAAGATATAAAACCCCTCAAGGTTCATACCATGACGTGGTAATTAGATTTATATCCAAATCTCAACCTAACCGGTAGGTAGGATTTTATTTTTAAATAATGAGCTTTAAAGATCCTTCGAATCATGCTAGGACCATGGCACCGTATACAGATGTTTTACATTCATACATTACTAATTGGATTTTCAATTCAGAATGTAGGGGGTTGAAATGCATCATACATTATAAATTCAATTTTCAATTCAAAATGAAGAAGGTTAAAATGCCTTATACATTACATATTCAACCCCCTCGGAGATTAAAACTCAACATATAGTACTAATTTGATTCACGTAGAGATTAAAGCTCATCATACACTTCATTAACATAAAATGCAGACCTTGGCTTAGATCTAAAATGCAGGCATTCACACAATTAGGTCCAATCGCTTTCAAGGATAGTATGTCACATATATACATATTCAACATATACCAAATCCAACGTAGCATTCCCTTTTACAACGATTCCATTTGAGATCTATAAACATTGTATATGAAACATTATATATAAAAGAATATACACCAACAATTTTATTAAAAAGCAGATGGTGAGGTTGTGGATCATTCAGAAATACAGTTGCACACTCTGAAATCATGCATGTACATATTCAATTACAGAACCAATAATTCATATGTAGCATAAATCAAACACACGCAAGGTTTCATATCTATAAAATATTGTATGTAAAACATTCTATATAAAACATTGTATATAAAACAATATACACTAGCAGTTTTACGAAAATGCAGAAGGTGAGATCATGATTCATATTTAGATTGAGAGTTGTGGAATCCGAAATCATGCATATACATATTCAATCGTAGATCCAATAAGTCATATGCAGCATAAATTAAATGCAGGAAAGCCAAGATTAGGATCTATGAAAGTGCAGATCCATTTACCATTCAGCACACGCAGAGAGAGAGAGAGGCCATGTTTTATACTTTCATTTCATTTATAAAAATAAAATGAAGCTAAAACAAGATCACGATCTATGAAAATGCAGATCCGTTTACCATTCAGCGCATGCAGAGAGAGAGGTCATGTTTTACACATTCATTTCAGTTATAAAATCAAATGCAATGCAGGTAAAACAAGATCAAGATCTATGTAGATCTATTTACCATTCAGCACAGGTAGAGAGAGAGGTGACGTTTTATACATTCATTTCATTTATAAAATCAAATGCAATGCAGGTAGAACAAGATCAGGATCTATGAAGATCTATTTACCATTCAACGTAGGAAGAGAGAGGTTATGATTCATACATTCATTTCATTTATAAAATAAAATGCAATGCAGGTAAAACAAGATCATGATATACATAGATCTATTTACCTTTCAGCCTAGATAGAGAGAGAGGTTATGTTTTATACATTCATTTCATTTATAAAATCAAATGCAATGTAGGTAAAGCAAGATCGAGATCTGTGCAGATCCATTTACTATTCATCGTAGGACGAGAGAGTGGTCATTTTTATACATTCATTGTAGGTAAAACAATATTAGGATCTATGCAGATCCCTTTACCATTCAATGCCTGCAAAGAAAGGCC
Source organism: Pseudotsuga menziesii (assembly GCA_001517045.1). Taxonomy (NCBI): domain Eukaryota; kingdom Viridiplantae; phylum Streptophyta; class Pinopsida; order Pinales; family Pinaceae; genus Pseudotsuga; species Pseudotsuga menziesii. Next base: position 16,329 of record LPNX010221352.1, on the reverse strand, counting down.
ACGATTCATACCCTGAATTCATTTATAGAATCAGGTGCAATCAAAAGAAGACTAGGATCTAATTGTTGATCCATAGCTAAGTTCCACAACGTCTATGTAGACACATGAAAAGAAACCCCCACCAAAATCATGGACACGTAGATAGAAGCTTAGGCAAGGAAAATGTCTTTCGAATTCCTCCTTCGACTCTAGCTCAACTTCCTTTAAGAAACTCCTACTACCAGTTACCTCCCCTCCCGCTCCCCCCGTACTCAGAAATCGTAGCCTTTAAAAAGAAAATCCTTCTTCTTCTCAAGACGACAAGTGCTAGTGTTCAAACTCCACATTTTCTTTTCACGCAAGGAGTTGTTCCTCTTGTTCCTTATCATATTATTCGATCAACATGAGTCCATTCTCCATTTAAAGTAGTAAGTGTATTTTCAACTATATTATAGGTATAGTAAATTTTTCCTTAACACATGTTATTAATCTTATAAATATATTTATATGTATATATATATAATAGAGCACTATATTTGTTTAATTAAGCCATACCCATAGTTCGTTAAAATAATCTCTTAAACTACTATTTTCTAAAGGTAAGAAAATAGAAGTAATTTTAACTTATTTTCTTTCAATATCACTATGGATGTTCCTTTTTCCTTCTTGCCAAAATTAAGATAGGTAATACTAATACTTAAGGTAGTCACCTAATTTCATTTAGGATCAACTAGCCTTCTCGCTAATAGGAGTTCCATATTAGCATGCCACTAATAATTTACTCTACTTAGGATAATATCAAGTGAACACCCATTGATAAATGACACAAACATGACACATGTCATCAATGTCATGGCTTCTAGACATTCATTCTCTCCCCATATTGTCTCCAATGGTTTTTTATTGGTGCAAAGATTTCAGTCTCCTAACCCTATCACTTGAATCCACCACTTTTATGAGGTTAGAATTACATTGGTCTTTACATTTGAGAATGAAAGAGATGTGCTCTCAATTACATTAGGTAATGTTATCAAATATAAAAAGTACTTGAAAAAAACGTATTTATAAAAAATAAAAATAAAAAAAACAATAAAAAATAAACAAATTATTGAGATAGATTCTTTATTTATCCAAAGTTAAAATAAATATATACTAGTTAATAAATACTAAAGGTATAAAAGATAAAGAAATATCTTTATAGTACACAAAACATGAAAACACTAATTTATTTTATTTATAAATAAATTAAAGTTTTTTATTTGTTTTTAAATTTTAAAATTAAAATAATAAAATACTTAGAATTTTATCTATTTTAAAAAATGTTTGAATTTAAAAAAATATTAAATAATTTTTATTTTTATTTTTCAAAATACATAAACTAAAATTTATTATAAATTTTGTGATTTTAAATTATATATATGTAATTTTTAAAATGACAAAATATATTAGAAATTAGTTGACAAAAATAATCATTATCCATCATTGTATTAGATCTTAGATTATAAATTTATTTATTTTTAAGAAAAACTCATAATTAATAACCAATAATTTTAAATCTTATTAGAATGTAAAAATTTATATATTTATACAAAAGAAAATATAACTTTTATATCCATTTTCTTTAGAGATTTAAAAAAACATTTTCTCCAACTCCCGATTTCTATATCATGAAGTTACCTTTATAAAATATTTATATTGATTTTGTTTGTTTTTAGATTTATATCTATAGAATGAAAGTGCTATATAGAAAGTTTCCTTTTATAAAATATTTATATATATTTATATTGCTTTTGTTTGGTTTTAGATTTGGTTTATATAAAAGTGCATTCTATAAAATAACAACAACTTGGTCCGTGGATAAGCCACAATCTGAATTTTCTGTTATCCACTTTAAATTGTAAAATATAACTCTCCACTGTCCTAAATATTTCCTACATATTTATTTGTATATAATAGTATTGTTTTTGTATAAATTTTTAAAGAATGGCTTGAAAGATAGCTCTGACATGGAATCGGAAGGTAATATGGGATGGGAGAATTCTCTGCACAAAGCAGACTGATCTTGCAGTGGCCAGCTGGTTCCAGCACTTATTTTATGATTCGGAGGGTCGCGAACGACATGGAAAGCACATGGGAGCCAGAGGCTTACTTCTTCTGCGAGCTACGTTTTCTCTATTCGATTTCGAATCTACGGCTTCTTTTTCTCCACTGCTTTTCTTCTACGGCTTCTTTTTCTCCACTGCTTTTCTTGGGGTGAATTTCGCCCATTAATGGTGCGGTCTGACTCTTTTATTTGGCAGATTCTCATGCAGCGGTTTAGGTTTTGATGTTTATCAGCAGGTTTAAAAAATTGGTAAACTGCATGGCTTTCTGCAAGTTGGTTCGCTGTCGGTGATGGTTTTTATGTTTATTTCTGCTTCCGAAAATAGTTTTAACAGTTAGAAAGGATGGTTAGTTCCTGTTTGGCTTTCGATCAGAGAAAAGGATTTTGGCTATTTAAGGTTTCATGATGTAAGCCCTATAATTATATTAGAAAACAATTTTTTTTGAATTACAACTAGTATATACACATAGTTTGTGGTTGGATCAGGTGGATAGTAATTAAATAGTTCAGAGATAGTAATGTAATGGAAGACTATTTAATTTTTTTTTATTTCTTCATATTCTTATAGTTAAAAAGGTTAATTTTGAGTTATCTATATCTAGCTACAATCACTCTTCATGTTATCTCTTTATCAATTATATATATATATATATATATATAATCTTACATTCTTCTACTTATCTACCATGAATTGTTGAATATACATTCATCAGCTATGCGTTATCCATGTATGTGCTACCAATTATCTATTCATTTGCTAAAGGTTATTATATGTATAAATACTTATTTCGAATTTTGAATTATTGTCATAGAATCAATCTCCAAGACACTTATGTCATCCTCATCCTAAATGAATATACATAAACCTCAATTAACCCTAAATCTTTAATAAACAAAAGTTTAACATACATATATCTTGAAAGCCAATAAATTTTTTGAAACAATCCAGATTATTGAATATCAAATAATAAAAGAATTTGAGAGAGCTATGGTTTTATTTATATAAGCAAAGTAGTTGCTTTCTTTACTTAAAGAAAAGCTAAACTTTTCTTCTGCCTTCTTGGTTTGAAACAATTTATTACTCAAAAGTTTCATATGTATGCTTTAATGAATTAAATCATAATTCCATTTTGTTTAATCTTGTCATGCAATTTTTGCATCATCAATTTACCTAAGACGAAAGTTTCAACAACATATTTCCAATTACCTTTCCTATTTTTTATTTTTTAATTAATTTAATTAATACAACTTTCTAAATTATTTTAAACTGGTCCAGCCTTTATGTTTTCTCCCATGGTTAAATTTTCTTACAAAATCAGGCCGTAAAATCAACCACCATAATGACTCGTTCACAATCAATGAAGAGTTGGAGACACTACAATTGTATTTTATAATGTTTTTGTTTTGTAATAAACAGAAATGTACTAAGCATATAGGACTAAAACATATCAACTTCTTCTTCGTCTTTTCTTTCACAACAAAAGAAGAGCAACTCCAATGAGGCCACATTTAGAAAGTGTATCTTAAAAGCTTATCTATGTGGAGGTACTTCATTTTCACTTTTAAGTAATCATCTTTAATCATTTTAGTGATATAAGTAATTATGATAGAATTGATATTATAATGTTGATGTCATTTGTATATCGATTAGGCTTTTTATAAATTGTTATTAGATTTCTTTTATCACATTTCAAATAAATTCTATAGAGTTGTACCTAGGAAGAAGGATGGTGGAGAAGTGACTACGCAAATATGGAGAGGGGGAGTCATAGGTGTGTGTGAGAGAGAGAGCGTAAATGGGGTGGTGGTGTGTTAGAAAGAGGAGGGGAAGGGGCTGTTAGTAAGAGGTAGGGAGAGGAGGAGGCATAGGAGACATAAAACAATAAAAATATTGGTATAATTGGCAAAGTAATCAAATGTAAAGTTATAGGCTTCTACAATGCGTGCATGTTTAGATTTGGCATGAACACAAATTTGAATTTAAACAAAACGTGAGCGTGTTTATTGCCACTATGGCCGAGACTCCACCCATGCTAGAGTGGCATTTTTATGCCTATGTTTCTGCTTCGGACTTTCCTTTGGAGTATGATAAACCATGGCTAATTGAACATTACATCCAAATTTTCAATATGCTCATGCTGCTCATGTTTAACCGTTGGTTACAATATGTTGTACACCTCCATTTTTTATGAAATTTTAGAAACAAATATTTTTTTTGCAGATTCCAAATATGTAATTTTTAACAAGAATATATAAAATTTTCTATTTTTTCTTATTTAACTTGTATCATCACTCAATTCAAAAAACACATTGTTTGTGTTTCATCCATAACTCTTCCATTTCTCAACCATTTTGAAAACAAATTGTATGGTGCAAAGAACACCAACCTCTCCATGCTATAAAAAAATCATTTCCAAATAATTCCATTAAGCCATTCAAACGATGCACCCACAATTGACATACTGTTTTTTAGATTTGATCACTTAGATATTTAAAAAATAAAATAAAAAACATTATTTTTATCTTTGGAAAAATAGTCGTGCACTAGTACTATATTTTCTCTATATGTCTACCAATTTTAGTAAGTTGATTCCATCATATAGACACTAAAAGGTTCCACCCACAAAACATATACCTTATCATTTGTCCCAAAAATAAAAAGTTCCCATTAAAAAAGATCTAATTTTAGATAGTTAAGAACATTTTCAAAAGAAAAAATATATATATTTGGAAAAGTCATTTAATTTCCTACATTTCAATTTTTTTTACTCATCGTAAGATTCATTATGTAAATGTCTCAAAATATCCATGTAAGTTGATAAATGCCTGTTTTTTCAGTTTTCTATTGCATCTAACGTACCAAAAAAGACCATCGTTAGTTTGCACACACTCATAATTCATATATATGACATTTAGTTATAATAAGAAATCAAATTAAATAGTGTATCAATGATCTTTAAGAAATGAAGATGATTTCTATGACCACACTTAAAAGGTTTTCAAGCCATTTTCAAGGATGTCTAGGTGACAACCTTTAAATATTTTCGAAATGTAAATAGTTCAAATTAACAAAATAGAGATCTATCAATTCTACCATTAAGCAATCTATACTCTAGCTAGAAAAACCTAAGCGGATTATTCATGTACACTTATATCATACAAGATGTACATTCAATGTGAGAAGAATCATTCTCTAATTATTCTTCAAATATAGAATTATCTACCAACTACTTCCATCCATTCATCATCATCATGTCTCCAAAATACAAAATCCCAAAACGTTGGTCAATGTGATTCAAAGTATAACAAATTTTGATACACTATGGGAGTGTATGAAGGTAAGCTTTGCTAAAATCGGTTAAAATAGATACAATAAGATAATTTTATAAGTGTCCAATGTAGGACCACAAGGTTGGTTGATAGGATTAGAAGGTACAACCAAGAAAAAAGAATTGCTTCGGATGACCCTTTACTGAATATTTAATATTGTATAACGTGTATATAGTATTGAACATTTAATAATGCCCTTTCATTGAATATTAAATATTGTATAGTTTCGAACATCGAGTGTCATTTTCAATCACATTTTACATTGATATAGATTATATGAATTCTTTTTAATTTACTAAACATAGATAAGATAAAATAATTTTAGTAATGGCCAATGAGTAGTTGGTCAATGGAATTCAAAACAACAAATTCGGATACACAATGGAAATGTATGGGAGCAATATTTACTAAAATAAAATTGATTTTTAATACCCTCCTAGTAGGTGGTTTAGTTATTTATCTATTTGGACACATGAACATTTTGATTGATAAAGTATTATGTATTTGGACATATGTTATAATGTGTTTGAAAGTTATATTTTGCGTAGGTTGTGTGGGAAAACTTAGAAAGAGAGGTACTTGTCACTATGAGGATTAGTAAGTTAAAACAAGGAAATATTAATCATAAAGGAATATATTAAATCAACAATAAATAAATTTATATTAAATAAAAAATAAATAGATTTATAAATCTTTAAAGACATTCTCTATAAACACATATATTGTGATAGGTGTAACTATCCTAATTACATATTAAAAATAGAAATTCCTCCTATACAAAAGAAAAGAAAGAGGGAGAGTGCAAAGGAGGTTGTTTAGAGGAAAGAGAGAAAAGAATGAATTAATATCATGAATAGAAATCAATAAAAGAGAATGAATCGAATGAAAAAGAATAAACATAAAGAAAGAAAGAAAGAATTCACAGGAAGAAAGGAAAATATGATGTAGCCACTTGGTATGTGTGCATGAGATGACCAAGGTCCAATTTTAGTTTTTGTTTAGAACATATTTATAGCAATAGAGCATGAGCACTAGAGGTGTTAAGAGGACTACCTTTGTACCATTTGGCAAGAGTACACCATGGATACTATTTTTGTTATGAGTACTTTCAGTCTGGTTTTTGCAAGAGGACTTCCTATTTGAATGAACCATGTAAGACTTGTAAAACAATCCTTGGATAGCTAGATAACAAAGAGAGAGATCCTATGATATTTCTGTCATGAGTAATTTTATAATGAAAGGTGGATTATGTGAGGGAGTGTATCTTCTAGTTAGTGAAATATTGAACATAAAAGGTAACATTGAAATTGCCATGAGAAAAACAGAGAACAAGAACAAGCTTGGGTGTGATTGTGTAAAAACAAGCACTTTAATTTTTTCTATAGTTTATGGTTGGGTGGATTATGGTTTTCACAATAATGGTTTGAAAAAGTGAAAACTGAGCAAATAGATATATATGTACAATTCCCTAGTTCTATTTATGTATTTATTGAGCTACAACTATTTTAATCTTGAGTTCTATTTGTATGAGATCTTAAATATGTATGGAATTACTTTGATTAAATTTTTGTACAAGGTACTTATTATTTATAAATGTAAATTACTATGGTGATGAGATATAGCAGTTACTATATTAAGATAAATAGAGGATCTCATGTATGTGGAGGTGAAATAAAAAACAAATTAACAAGCATGATGAGTTTTGTACACATTTTGATAACTATAGATTGGTTTTATAGAATGCATGTGTGTATTAGTAGACTTAGGTTAGATAAGTTAACAATTTGAATAATTTGAAGTTTTAAGAAGTTTTTGATTAAAGCATTTTTTGATATTTTTCCTATTTATAGGATGATCCTAGGCATCCCCTTGAATATTTTTTAGACAAAGGTTTCATTTCCTAACTTCTCCTTAATTTGGAATGGGCTTAAACAAAGTGGTTGGAATTTATAGTGTTTTCCTTTACCCTGGTGTTATTTATCCCATTTTAAGACTAAGTCTCTAATGTGCAAATATTTATCACTTGTAGAATATTTATAAGACCATATTTTAATTATTTGTTGATGTTTCCTCAATTTGTAATCTGGAGTTCCCCCTTTTCTCTTGCATTTTAATTAAATTGTTAATTATTTTCTCCTTTGGAGGGAATTGGGTTTCTTGTATGTATTGTGATAATTGAAGGGTTAGAAAGAAAACATTAGGTGGTAAAATATATTCCTTCCCATAGACCAAGAAGAACGGGGAATTCCCTAGGGAATCCCTATGGGCCACCCGAACATCCCATAAGACATTCGGGAAGGATTAATGCCAATTTATCTTGTGATCATTGACAATTTTATTGAGAATATATATTAAATTTTTGTTCATATATTAAGCAACCCCATTCCCTCAAGGATAATAATTAGCAACAAATTTAGTATTAATCCCCTTCCCTAATGCAAACTTTGTTAATTTTAGAGAATGAAACTATGTTGAATTATTAAATACCAATTGATTTGGGTACCAAATATAGAAATGATATTACTTTCTAGAAACAAAATCACTTGATTTCATTGATGGTATTGAGAGGTATGGATTATGTCTAGTGCATGAAGTAGTTTGTTGTAGTCAAAATATATTTATTTTGATAAGAGGAATGTTGATTGGTCTCTCCAACAATATCCAATCTCCATTGCTGGAATATACTATTTACTTTTGGAAAATCTTGCATTTTCGTGCATAGGCATTGTCACTTTTAAAACCCATAGGCTAGTAATAACCTACTTTGAGTAACTTGTGTGTTGTGATGTCCCACAGGAGATGGCCTCTACCTATCCCATCATGTGATTATGTATGTAATTTGTTTGCTTCTTTTCTTTCAAGGAATCTCAATAATACATCCTCATAACTAATTTGTCTGAGCAGTATGACATTGATCAATTGGTACTATGTAGATCTTAACATATGAGCTCTTCATTTGTGAGGAACCAAGTACTCCAAGGAATTTTAAGGAGTGAGAAAATACTTTAATTCACATTACAAAGGGTTCGTAGGAGAAAGAACATATAAAAATTTTCTCTCAAGCATGACTACTCATTCATCCCATCTGTTTTCATGGTATGCATGTTATGCTTCAGTAGGAAGTTTGAATAATCCTCATTTTTAAATATCTTCACATATTTAATCTCTAAGTCATACTCTTGAATAGTATTCATTTAGTGATATCTTTTCTCGTCGAGATCCTTTTGAACAAACAAGTTCCTTACAACAAGATATGGGACTATAACCTTGGTTGAGGATTTAAGCAAATATGGACAAAAATGTTTGGCCACTTTAAATATAGCATAAGCCTATTTATCAACTTCAATACTTCGGCTCAACTCCTTAAAAAGTTGAACTCGTGAAATAAATACGTCCTTCATTTTCTTCTTGATATTTTTTGGGCAAAAACAACTTTATAGGAATGTTCGGATGCGAATTTGTATAGTGTGAAATATTTTCAAAAATATAGCCTAGTCAATGTAGGTGCTCTGGTTATTTATTTCTTAATTTTTGAAAATTGTTATTTTTCCTTAGGAACCCCTTGGAAGTTTGCATCTTGTGCCCAAAATGGCACATAGTGGCTATCTCAATCACATTAAAGACTCATAGGATCATCTCCAAAATCAATATTCCTCCTCTTTGAGTTGGAGGAATCTTGAGTCTTTCTCTCTATGTGTGGGCTATGTCTCTAGGCTTTAAAATGGAAACAACAAAAAATATATTCCCCCCCACAATTCTATCAGTTAGTAAAATTAAAAATTAAAATTAGAATTCATATATCAAATACTCACCTAAGACGAGACATCATATCATAATGGGGTTCCCCATCTCCTCGATCCAAGCCTCTCAATAATGGCTCCTTGAAACAAAAAAAAAATCAATTAATACATAAAAATAAAGAAGCATTATTTTAGAAATTTCATTCATTGTTTATAATATTTAAATGAGCTTATAAATCTCATTATAAATATTTGAGGTATTGCAAGATATTTCCCTTCCTAGATAGGAAGTGTAACACTTCGCTAGACAAGTTAATACAAGGATATGGTGTGGGAGAGGGATGATATAAGTACATGTGAGGTGGCTGATGTAGGTTCAATGGATAAATCCAATGTGGTTGTATGGGATAGGGTTGTAGATATGGGAGCAATTGGGGAAGGTATTTGATGGTAGATTAGCAAATCTTGAATAGGTGGGGAAACCACAAGATGGGATGGGTGTGGGAAGTGATATAAACCCATTGGTTTTACAAGGGGTGGCATCACCCTTAGAGGAAATGGTTATTCCAATCACATGGGTAGGGTTCACAGTTTCATGACTTAGCATGAACTATTGAAAAAATGGACTAGGTGGAAGATAGTGAGGGATGGGTGGGTATGGTGATGGGATGGTGGAATATGGAACCTACATAAAAATATGCAATATGTTTGATTAGAAGAAAAACATGTAAATTTACCATACAGAGATAATGAATTTCACATCTAATATATAATTAATTTCACACATGTTACCTGAGTCAAGGGTGATCTACTTAACATAGGTCGATACCTATGCTCTATCTCTTTGGTAGAGACATATGGAAATGAAATATTGATATTTATTTATCACAAATAACTTGGAACATTGCAAATAAATCAATTTTAAATCCTACAATCATATAGTCATTTAAATATATGTATGTGAGGTGCTGCAATATCTTTGATTGTTATCATGGAAGAATCATGGTTAGGAGGACTAATGTCATCCTACCTTGATGCATTTGTTTAATCATGGAATAATTTTAAAATCCAAAAAAATAAATTACATATAAATAGTTTAAGAAATGTTTATCTAATAATTGTCAAATGTACACTTAAAAATATACTCAATGGTTTATAACATTTTACAAATCATGCTAACCCTAAAAAATAAACTATATCGTGTAGGATCCTCCATCAGTCCATGGTAAGTGTTCCCAAAGTGAGTGAATCAATGGATTAATACTCAATTGTTAGAATAATCATTTAACTAATTGTATATTATGGAAGGTCCATGTTCAATCATACCTAAAGGACCTACAATTGAGGGTCCTCCATTTCTATGATGTGCCATGTCAGGATGAGGCCATGAATGAACTATGCTCTGATACATCATGTGTAACCAGTGATAAGGAAGTGACGATTTCAACTATGTGATCTGGTAACTGATGTTAGAAAATAGGACCACAGAGCAATAACAGATATACAGTTAAATTAATAAACAAGAAGAAAAACACATTAAAACATTACAGACAGACACAGATATAACGTGGTTCACCCAAAAGATGGGCTACATCCATAAAGAAATTTGCCAGTCCTTTTATTATAGTCTAGAAAGATGAAGGGATACACACTGCAGCAAAACCGCTGCACTTCCTCTTCACGCTCCCACAGTCTCTCTTCCAATACAATACAATACCATACCCATTCGATTTACAATGCTTTCTTTTATAGGGGAAATACAATGGGAAAATTCTAGGGTTAACCAAATACCATGGGTCCGCAATACTGTTGGCCAACACACATCCCAAAAAAAAAAAATTCGGGGGCTCTGCCCCTGAACCCTAAGGCAGGGGGAACGATTGTACAGTACTCCTAGGTTACAATCACAACTGAATAATATCTCTAGATTTGAAAGATTAGGCTCCACAACCAACGATCTCCCACTTGGAGACTAATCACAGCAACTCCACTGCTACTACACTTGCTGGACTATGTTCTGGACCTTGGACTTGGAAAATTTCTTCTTTTCACCTTCATGTTTTAAGGCCAACAAAAACTGAGCAAAAACTCGGTTTCTCTCTAGTTACTACCTTTGTCAACATGTATGCAGGATTCTTGCTAGTGTGAATCTTTTCCAGTTTTAACAGTTATTCATTTAGAATAGATCTTATGAAGTGGTACTTGAGTTGTATATGTTTAGTCCTCGAATGAAAGGATGAGTTATTTGCAAGATGAATGGCACTCTGGATGTCATTGTATAGCCTACTATTCTCCTATTTCTTACCCAATTCTTCCATGAACCTCTACAACCAAATCATCTCCTTACTAGCCTCTGTAGCATCAGCATACTCTGCTTCCATTGTTGAAAGTGCAACAACCTGTTGCAGTTTTGAAATCCAACTTAATGTTGTTCCACCTACAGTGAACACATACCCTATGGTGCTCCTCCTCCTATCTTTATCACCAGCCATATCTGCATCAACATATCCTTGTAGAACAGTGTATGAACCTCCAAAACGTAATGCATGAGAAGTGGTACCTCTCAAATACCCTAGAATCCACTGTACTACTTTCCAATGCTCTTTACATGGATTATTTATATACCTTCTCACAAATCCCACTGCATGTGCAATATCTGGTCTTGTGCACACGATGGCATACATGAAGCTCCCAACTACTGATGAGTAGGGAATCTTCGACATGTAATCTATCTCTTCCTGTGTCTCTGGAAACATATGCTTGCTTAGTTTGAAATGGCTTGCCAAAGGTGTGCTGACTAGTTTTGCATTTTGCATTCTAAACCTCTCCAACACCTTTTCTATGTACTCACCTTAAGACAATGTCAATTTATGATTTTTCCTGTCTCTTGTTATTCTCATACCAAGTATTTGCTTTGTAGCACCTAAATCCTTCATCGCAAATGATTTAGCTAGTTTTCTTTTGAGCACATTTATATCCTGCATGTTAGACCCTGCAACAAGCATGTCATCCACATACAATAACAAGATAATACATCTTCCGTTATCTAGCCTCTTGAAATAAACACAGTGGTCAGAATGACATCTATCATAACCTTGTTCTATCATAAACTTATCAAATTTTAAATACCACTGCCTTGGAGCTTGCTTCAAGCCATACAAGCTCTTCTTCAACCTGCAAACCAAATTCTCCTTCCCTTTGACCTCATACCCTTGTGGCTGCTGTATATAAATCTCTTCCTCCAAATCCCCATGGAGAAAGGTCGTTTTTACATCTAATTGTTCAAGATGCAAATCTTCTACTGGCACTAGACTTAAAATAGTTCTAATTGAAGTCATTTTAACAACAGGAGAAAATATTTCATCAAAGTCTATACCTTTATTTTGTGCAGACCCCTTTACAACAAGTTTAGCTTTGTACCGCTTCTTTCCTCCATCTTCTTCCTTCAACCTGTAAACCCATTTATTCTGCAATACCCTTTTTTCTGCAAGCAACTTAACCAGATCCCAAGTCTGGTTTCTTACCAATGAGTCCATCTCATCATCCATGCCTTGTTCCCACTTCTTTCTAGTTTCTACCTGCATTGCTTCTTCAAAACATTCTAGTTCACTAGAATCAGTCATCAATAAATAATACAGTGAAGGAGAGAATCATTCAAGGGGTCTAATTAACCTGGTAGAATTTCTTATAGTTGCAGGAGTTTCAGGTACCCGCTATTGCTCTTGATTTTCTAGTGCTTTTGGAACTTCATTTTCTTTGATTTCATCAAGCACTGTGTACTCTGTGTTTTCCTTTTCTTCTTTCTTTCCCTGCAACTGATCTTTGTACACGACCTTTTCATTGAATACTACATCTCTAATCCTAATGATTTTTTGATTTTTAAGATCCCATAAGCGATAACCAAAATCATCAACCCCGTATCCAATAAAGGTAGATTTCTTGGATTTAGCCTCAAGCTTTGTTCTATCATCTTTATCAATATGGAGAAATGCTTCACAACCAAAATTTCTCAGAAATGAGTATTTTACCTGTTTACTTGTCCATGCCTCCTCTGGAATGCCACCATCCAAAGTGCTTGAACGCCCTCTGTTTATTAAATAAACAACAGTGTTTACAGCATCAGCCCAAAACTGTAAGGGAAACCCTGCATGAAATTTCATACACCTTTCACGCTCCATGATCGTTCTGTTCATCCTTTCTGACACACCATTTTCTTGGGGTTTTCTAGGGACTATCTTCTCTCTGCGAATCCCATTGAGTGAATAGTAACTGTCAAACTCCTTGCTGCAGTACTCGCCTCCATTATCAGATTTGAGACATTTTAACCTTTTTCTTGTCTCATTCTCGACCAAAGCTTTCCACTTCTTAAAAGTATCAAACACATTATATTTCTGTCTAATGCAATAAACCGAAGTTTTTCTAGTTGGATCATCAATAAAAGTAACATAATAATGAGAGCCACCAAGAGATTGTACCTGAGCTGCTCCCCATACATATGTATGGACAAGCTCTAACTTTTCACTCTTCTTTTGTTTCCCAACCCTGAGAAATATAACTCTCTTCTATTTTCCATAAACACAGTTCTCACAAAATTCCAAACTTACCTGCTTCAGATCTGGAAGCAGTTTCCTTGAGTGGAGAATCTGCATCCCCTTCTCACTCATGTGGCCATGCCTATGATGCCACAACGCTTCACCTGTTTCCGTGGAAGCTATAGAAATAGAATAATCAGTATTATGAGGACATAAATATAATGTACCTATCCTATCTCCTTTTTCAATTACCATTGATCCTTTAGTGACCTTCCACCACATTTCTCCAAACATAGACAAACAACCGCCATCTCCCAACTGCCTTGTTGAGATTAGATTTATTTTCATAGCAGGAATGTGTCTTACATCCTTTAGCAACCAGTCATTTCCATTATTTAGCTTAATCCATACCTTATCCTTTCCAACAATTTTACATGCTTCATCATCTCCCAATAACACATGCCCAAAATCACCTTGAACATAATCATAAAATAATTTCCTATGGGGTGTAGCATGACATGAAGCCCCTAAATCTACTACCTAGTAATCACTAGTATTATCTAATGCAAGAATAAAAGCAGCTTGTAACACATCACCTACTACATTAGCTTTCTGGTTAGTCTATTGTTGCCTCTCACCTTTCTTCTTTGGTGCTCTGCAGTCTTTCTTTAGGTGTCCTTTCTTACCACAGTTCCAGCACTCTATTTTTCCAAATATGAACTTGGATCTTCCCTTTTTAAACTTGGCATGATTTCCTGGGCTCCTTCCTCTCTCGTTTTGTCTCCCTCTGCTCTCCATGGTCAGCGCATTACCTGATGTCTCACCTATGCTTTTTCCTCGCATTTCCTCGCTAGAATAGAGTTACTTACATCCATGACCAAGCTATTCCAGCTTTCTGGCAATGAGCACAAGATTAGAAGAGCCCTAACCTCATCATCAAAGTTCACTTTTATAGAACTTAACTGACTGGTAAGTGTACTAAACTCATTTAAATGGTAAATAACAGATCCAACTTTCGACATCTTCATATTAAATAAACACTTCATTAAAAATACCTTGTTAGAAGTCGAGGGTTTTTGGTAGAGCTTACTCAATGCACTCATCACACCCTCTGTTGTTTTTTCTTTTGAAATATTGAAGGCCACCGACGAAGCCAGGCACAAGTGTATTGTTCCTAGTGCATTTTTGTCAAGAACCTCCCATTCTACATCCTTCATAGCCATCGGCTATTTTTCTTTTCCGCCCAACGGCAGGTATAGATCCTTCTGGTACAAATAGTCCTCCATTTGCATCTTCCATAACTGATAGTTTTGGCCATTAAATTTCTCGACCCTAAACTTTCCTTCTTCCGCCATTTCTCCCACTCAAACCAAGAACCCTTCTTTCATGTGAGTTTACCAACCAAATAGACCTTTTGCCTCTGATACCAATTGTTAGAAAACAGGACCACAGAGCAATAACAGATATACAGTTAAATTAATAAACAAGATGCAAAACACATTAAAACATTACAGAGAGACACAGATATAATGTGGTTCACCCAAATGATGGGCTACGTCCACAAAGAAATTTTTGAGTCCTTTTATTACAATCCAGAAAGATGAAGGGATACACCCTGTAGCAAAACCACTGCACTTCCTCTTCATGCTCTCACAGTCTCTCTTCCAATACAATACAATACCATACCCAGTCGATTTACAATTCTTTCTTTTATAGGGGAAATACAATGGAAAAATTCTAGGGTTAACCAAATACCATGGGTCCACAATACTGTTGGCCAACACACATCCCCAAAAAAAAAACTTTCGGGGGCTCCACCCCCAAACCCCAAGGCAGGGGGAACGAGTGTACAATACTCCTAGGTTACAATCACAACTGAATAATATATCTATATCTAGAAGATTAGGCTCCACAACCAACAACTGAAGTGTCTATGGAGGGGTGTAGGAATACAACTAGGAGCAAGTTGACGTCTAATTGGGTTACACCTAGCTTGGATATCTTTGGAAGATCCAAGACAAAACCCCTAAAACTTAGTAATGTCAAAATAGTTCACCAAGAGAACCAACACTAACTCAACATATAGTTTCCGAAGAAATTATAGTAGCACAAGGTCCTATTGTTCCAAGGAGGTTTGTTGAAATCTAAAACGTCAACTCATCTAGTTCTGTTTCCATGTATCATACATGTAACCCAATCCATGCAAATGTGACTCTTGTGTTGATCAAGGGGTTGTCCAGTACTAGTGTCAATGAAAAAGCTAAAAATAGTTTGTTTTGAAATGTTCAAATATTTGATTTGGTATTTATTGAGAGGTGTGGAATAGAAATGTCTCATCGTGGCCCTACATTTAGTTATTCTCAACAAATGACCATTGACATTGTCAACAGAGGAAATAATGCTATTAAGGGATGTGGCTAAGGACAGTCTTGAGGATTCCCTTATGGTTTTTAGCTCTTGAACCAAGCTTCTTAAGGGATTTAAAATTTGGTTAATCTAGGCTTATGGGCTTGGGTTTTCATCACGATTAATTTTACTTCTGTATATCGTTCAAGGTTTTCTATACTTGGTGGATTTGTTACTAAGTTGTTTTTACATTGTGATGGAGCACGCACATACACACACACACACACAGATATATATA
>LPNX010221347.1:242917-282216 GCA_001517045.1 Pseudotsuga menziesii | reverse complement strand
TACTAATGGGGCATACCTGGCTGCCACCATTCTATCCATCATATCCATAGGAGGATTTTGGGCTGCCATTGTGGACTGAGGTTTAGACTGAGGTTTTGAGGACGAAGAAAATTGGCTTGAACTTGCTTGGAAAGGGATTTTTCCTACTTTAAGCTGGAAAAGGGGTATTTTCCCAGGAGAAACAGTCTTAGCTTTCAAAAAGGTTTCAGGATTGGTAAAAACTTGAAAAGTACTTTCAAGAATGGTAGGTTTTATCCAAGGTGAGTCTTCATCTGGGTCTAATGAATCACCCAACTGGTGAGGGTCAAAAGAAGATGGTAAAGATTGGGACCTCCTGATTTTTCTTGCTATTTTTATAATCTTTTCAGGGTCTGTCACACCCAGTAGCAAGGGAGATGTCGGTCCGTTCCTGGTTCCAATACTTCTAGAAGCCACTGTGACTACTTTTTTGGTGAAAATAGCCTTCAAAGATGCTGGTTCAAGTCCACCTCGTAAACCAGGAAAAATGATAAGTATCCCAGGGAAGATATGCTTCAGCTTCATCCCCGGCAACGGCGCCAAAGATGTTTGTGCCAGAAATTGTTCCTAAGGCTAGGGGAACAAGCCAACACAATCTCAAGAGAAAAAACTCAATTCAAACTAGGGTTTAAGGTTTTGTTTATGTGTTTTTGGTTGTAAGCTTCAAGATCATGCAGGGAATACATTCAGAGTAAAAGCAACAACTAAATCATAGACATAAACTGATAAAGATGCCCAAACATATCACAAAAATCCAACAAAGATACTATGCTGTGGTTCATACATTAAAAGATAAGCATTACCAGAAAAAGACATCAACTAGCAATGAAATTACCATTTAAGAAGCAAAACATGCTCAATAACAAAGCCAACATAGACAAATTGAAGGGGAAAGAGTCATATATCACATTATTTCATCAGAAAATGTCTATAAGAGTTACAGTACCAGTTCTCTGAACAAGTCTGATAGTACAAGCAGCTAGCAGACCTCCTGATGCTCCCAAAATCCAGAACCCTAACAATATCTAGCTAACTCATTTAAATAGGAAAGTTCTCCCAAAATCAGTTAGGTTTCACCTCCTAACTACCTCCATCGAGTCACTAAGTAGGTAAAGTAAAAAGTGACTTTTACAAAATTACATGATTGCTAAAAATAGCAAATGCTTAACAAAAAGTATTTTTCAAAAATAACCACTAACTAAAATCAGTTTCATATCTTCTTAGCTTCCTCACCAAGAAGTGATATTCCATCTAGACTTCGAGCCCTTTTCTTAGCTCTTTTATCCTTTTTCTCCATATCAGTCATCTTTTTCTGCAAGTCTTCATTTTCCTGTTGTAAATGATCAACAGTCTTCTCCAGCTTTGCACAGTACCTGTCAGTAACTCTTTTCCTGCTAAGGACTTCCTTAGAAACTTCTGACAGCTCCAAAAAATGCTTTTGCATATCCTGCAACTCCTCTATGAGCCCTTTATTAACTTTGAATAATCCATCATTAGTTTCTTGCAGGTGCTTCATGTGTTTCCTGTATCTCTGAATACTTTCCTGTACATCCTCTTCATCAAAATTTGGGATCTCTGATATATTGTCATCCTGCATTAAAAGATCTGAAAAATGAACATGAACAATTGATTCTTCTAAATATCCTGCTTGCTTGAGAATAGCTTGATCCTCTTCATCCAATTCATGATCTTCAAGAGTATCTGCCTTTGCTTTATCTTCTTCCTGTTGCTTGGTAAGTCTATCTTTAATTTCAGCAATTATTTCAAATAATTCAGACCTAGGCTATTCAATTTCTCCTACTAACTGTGATCTTTTTGTCTCTGCAGGTTGGGAAGAGGAGGAAGGCTTGACAGTTCTCTTTCCTTTACCTTTACTATTGTGTTTAACAATTTCTATTTTTTCACTAGAGGAAGAACTAATCACCACAGCTTCCTGTCTGGACTCTAGTTTGGGGTTAAGTATCTTTTTCATGTTCCATCTCAGCTTGTTAGTAGGTCTAGTTTTCGGTCTTCTGTATGCAGCTACATTTATCTTTTTCTTCCTCTTAGATTTTGCTAATTTTACCCTTGAGGTAGGAAAGTCTCCATATGCTTCTGTACTTGGCTCTGTCACAACAATCTGTTGTTCATCCTCCAATAAATAACCTTCATCTTCAGATAATATGGTAAGAGGGCTCCTTTGTTTAGTTTGTAATTCCTCTTCAGGAGTAGCAGCTCTCTCTTTATCAATAGTCCTATCTTGTTCAGAATGTGCTACTGGTGGTAATTTCAGACAAGGCTGCACTTCTTCACCTGCAAACAATGAGTACTTGTTTCTCATGGAATCTGAAGCCACTTTGAGCTGACTATCATCCTTTACTTGTTCTGCTACCTGCTCTGTCACCTTCTTGGCTTTAACCTCATCTTTACTTGTAGATTTGACTGAGTGACCTAACTTTTTGATCATTACCTTCCCCTTATCAGTCTGCCTTTTAGGCTGCTGATCTTTTTTTTGAGGATGAACATCTGACCAAAACAAAAAGAAATCCCAAGTCCTTCCCTCATGCTACAACACTGTGGTGATGATTAGTTTGATGAGACCATGGTGAAAAAGTGACTGGGAGGTGTGATCATCATGTTGCTTTATCTTGCCTGACATCTTCTGTAGGCTTTTTAAGAAAAAGAAGGGCAAGTTCATTTTAGAAACTCCTACTATGTGTTGCAGGAACCTGAAATGATATTTAAAGACAAATGAATATCTGCCTTCACGGGTCACATAAATTTGAAGTATCCTTATGGGCTCAATCCACTCCTTCCTGAAATTTTGAATGAGGATACCCTTGTTCCAGTCAAGAGTCACATTAGGCAATAGGTATCTTTGGGGTTCAAACTCAAAAGGCAATTTTTTAAACCAATGCTCCCCCTCATTGCTGATCTCAGTAGCTTCTGCTATTAGCTCCACAGTCAGTTTGAATTTCAAAGCATCCATCATGATCATTTCATCTTTGAGTCCCTTAGCAAACTTGCAGGACACCTGAGTATTGAAACCATCTATCTTCTTGAAAAACTTCAACCAACCTACCTGCTGAAACAGTTTTGCACAGTCAGGAAGCTTCTGAATCCAGGTTAGGTCTGTGGGCTTAGCCCTGTTGACCTTACCACTTTTACCACTTTTCCCCATATTCTTCTTTCAGAAAACAGAAACAGTCTTGCTTTAGGTTTCAAAAATGCTTTGTAAACTGGTTTCTTGTGCTTTGAACTCCTTCAAAATTTGCTACACACTCCTGGACAGGCCTGTTGGTTTAAAAGATGCATGAAAACTTTCCCAACAGAAAATCAAATTCTCTTGACCTTAGGCTTATTAGACCAACTGGAGACTGATAGCATAAGAGGAGAGAACAAAAACACCTCTGCCTGTAATATATTCGCCCTAGCCAAAAAACTGTCATTCAAAACTGTATATGAAAGCCAACATGTTCTCCAAGCAATTGAACATGGTTCTCTCAGCAAGTGATTTCACAAATCATAACAATTTCAACAGCTTTCAAACCACTTGAACAAACCAACAAAACACCTTCTGTGAGTCCTCTTAATGCTATTTTCTGTAGATTCTGGTTTCCACTGGCATTAGGTCATGAGAAGAATCCATTCAATTAGCTCATTACAGCCAGTATTCCTCAATATCAGAGTTTCTCGAGTAGGTTAGAGAGCAAAACATAAAAAACCTTCCTTTGAACTGTCCTCGAAATTCCAAAAGTGGTTGCATTAAACTTAAGGTTATTATGGTACTCTGTTCATGCCAATTCTCAATAATAGCTTCAGACAGCTATTTCTAAGTTGAATGGTTCGTTTTAAAACCTATTCTAACTTTTGCAGCAATCAATTTCTTCAAAATAGCCTCCAGCAAGGAAAACCCAATTTCTTCAATTAGACGGGTTTGTATTGAAATACCTGTCAATTTTCCAACTGCCACGGTTTATACCTTTGCTTTGGGCTATCAAAGGTCTCCTTACGCGTACAGGTGTCTCCATGTAATTTCCTTTACTGCAAGTAAGCGAATTAGGAATCCCTAATTTTCGTTGGCTGAAATAACGCTGTCTCCTCTCCACAGAAACAAATTCCTCCTTTCAAGAAGTTAAATCTTCTTTACGAACACTCCTCTCCTATAATAATGCGTATAAAAAGAGAAATTTGCCAGCTTAGACCGGAATTTGCTGATTTCTGTCCAACTGATTCCGCATATTATGCAATGATGAGCCTGCTCTGTTTCGTGACTGATAACCAACTAAAATCATGCTTAAACTGCAGTAAACACGTGTTAAAACACTCACACAAGGCGATTAGTCATTCAGATACTGCAATCATAATTGAAATCCGTTTGAAATTTGAAAAAACAAAGGGCCGCGATATTCTTGTAGCGCGCCCTTTGTTAAATTTTCATCCAGCGCTACAAGAATAGTTGCTAGGTCAAATTTTCGCTGTTTGGCAAATTTCAGCTAATTTGTCGGAGGTTTTAAAAGCTGCTTGGTTTAAGAAACAAGTCTAACTGTTCTCTAAACACATTAAATGAATCAACCTTGAGAATATGACCTTTTTTAACCCCTTTTAAAAATATAAAAAACCATCAAAAATCAAATAAAACCTAAAATATTGGGCTCAAAAACTTATTCAATCACCCATAGAGTTTCTAAGGAGACCAAAACTAAAACTTAAAACCAAAAAATTTAACTGAGATAGATTGAAAAACAAACCAAAACTGGGGAAAATAAACCAAAAATGGAGAAAAATTTACTGACTTAACAAAATCCATGGAAATAACTTCTCATTTCCATTCTGGAACTGGCAGAGGATGCAACAAACCTGCTGGATGTTGATGCTCAACCTTTACCTGCTGAAATTTCATACACCTGGAAATGTACTCAGCCATATCCCTTTTCATTCTTGGCCAAAAGTACTGCTTTCTAGTTGTAGCAATCATCTTCTGATATCCTGGGTGACCAGAATACAGAGTTTGATGGATTTCATCCATAACAACTCTCCACAAACCTGCTACATCTGGAATATAAATTCTACCTTTATAAGTGAGAAGTCCATCTTCTTCCAGTTTATATCCCTCATACCTCTTCTCAAGACCTTGCTACTGCAACTTGTCTTTTACCTGCTCATACAATCCATCTCCAGCAACATGACTAACAATTTGCTGCCTCAAATCTGATTGGAAAATACTAAGAGATGCCACATGCATTTCCTGCATCTTCCTGCTGAGTGCATCAGCTACCCTATTTTCCTTTCCCTTTATGTGCTTGATTTCAAAATCAAACTCACATAAAAATTCCAGCCATCTTGCTTGCCTAGCATTCAGAGTCGGCTAATCAAACAAATACTTCAGTCCACAATGGTCTGTTCTGAGCTCAAATCTTCTACCCATCAAGTAATGTCTCCACATCTTGAGAGCATGTACTATGGCTGCAAGCTCTAGATGATGAGTGGCATAGTTCTTCTCATGTTCCTTCAGCTTTCTTGACTCATAACATGTCACATGGTTGTCCTGCATAAGGACTCCTCCAAACCCTTGTCCACATGCATCGATACACACCACAAAACTTTTCTCTGGATCGGAAACCTTCAATACTGGTGCACTGGTGAGAAGATCCTTCAACCTCTGGAAACTTTCTTCACACCTCGATTTCCATTCGAACTTCATCCCCTTCTTTTGCAAAGAAGTGATGGCATGTGCAACTTTGGAGAATCCCTCAATGAATCTCCTGTAGTATCCTACAAGTCCCATAAAAGATCTTACATCTGTCACATTTCTTGGAATCGTCCAATTCATAATGGCTTCAATCTTTTTAGGGTCCACAGATATACCTTCCTCTGAGATAATGTGACCCAAATACTGAATTCTATCTCTATAGAAGTCACACTTGCTCAATTTCGCATACAACTAATGCTCCCTAAGTAATTACAATGTCAATCTCAAATGCTCTTCATGCTCTTCCTCATTCTTAGAATAAACAAGAATGTCATCAAGGAAAATAAGAACAAATTTGTCCAAATACCTACTGAAGACACTATTCATAAGGCGCATAAATGTAGCTGGTGCATTTGTGAGGCCAAATGGCACCACTACAAACTCATAATGTCCATACCTTGTCCTGAGGGCTGTCTTATGAATGTCTTCATCCTTGATTCTCACCTGATGGTAAACAGACCTCAAGTCAATCTTGGAAAATACCTTTGCTCCTCTCATTTGGTCAAAGAGGTCATCAATCCTAGGCAAAGGATATGTATTCTTCATAGTAACCTTCTTCAACTATCTGTAATCAATACATAACCTGAGTGTACCATCTTTCTTCTTTACAAACAGAACTGGTGCTCCCCAAGGAGACACACTCGGTCGGATATACTTCTTTTCCAGCAACTCTTGCAGTTGCATCTTGAATTCTAGCATATCTGGTGTACTCATCATGTAGGGTGCCTTGGACACTGGCATTGCTCCTGGAACGAGTTCAATAGTGAATTCAATGTCCCTCTTTGGAGGAATCCCTGGAATCTCATCAGGAAATACATCCCTAAATTCCTGTAACACCTGATAGTCTTCCAACCTAGGAGTTTTATCTCGCATTTCCTCCAAAATATGAGCTGCATACAACTGGCAACCCTTCCTACAGAACTTCTTTAACTGCATTGCTAAAACCTGCCTTACTGAAATCACCTTTGGGATACCTTTCACAACTACTAGATTCCCTTCTTCATTCATGCATTCTAAATTCTTATTGTAACAATCAAGCTTCACCCTATGAACTTCTAGCCAATCCATTCCAATGAGAACATCATAGGAACCAAGCGTAGAACATTTAGATCTACACAAGTGACCAATCCATCCATAACTAACGGACATTTCTCTACCACTTCACTGACCTTTCTCTTATTTTCAGTGGCTAGCTGAACTAACCAAGACTTCCTATGCTTGATTTTCTTAAAAGCACAATTCTCCACTACTCTAGGAGTAATGTAACTGTGTGTAGAAATAGGGTCAATCAAAATAGAAACAGATTGCTCAACAATCTTACCTACTACTTCAACCACAGCTGGCTGGTGATCTGCCTAGCGGTCCTCCAATGCTGCATAAATCCTAGGGATTTCCCTTGCTACTTGACCCACTGTTTCTACTTCTCGAATGTTATAAGCTGGCCTTGCACTCTCATTCTCGAGTGGACAATTCCTGCTCATGTGGGGTCCTCCATATTTCCAACATTGAAGTGGTCCTCTGTCCTGTTGTGGATCTTTAAGCTTTTCTCCTGTCACTCCAACTGGCTTAGTCACAACTTGGGATGGCTGCTTTTGCTGATTCCTGAAGCTAGAAGGTTTGAAATCTTTCTTTCTTTGGTCAAACTTCTCATTCTTCTTGTCCTTCCATGCCTTATGAAAATCAAGTTTACCTTTGCTTTGCTCATAGAAATACTTAGCCTTCCTTATTGCTTCTTCAAGAGTTCTAGGTTCATAAAACTCAATTCTATCTTTGTAATACTGAGGTAATCCACTCAGAAAATGTTGGACCTTCACTTTTTCATCTCTGATGTACCGGACATACCTCAACAGCTCCAAAAACTTATTTGCATATTCTTCTATGGTCCGCTGTCCCAATCTCAGCTCATGGAACTCCTTAATCTTGTCATCATAATATCTATCAGAGAGGTATTTTTGCTTAAAATACTTATTGAACTACTTCCACTTGAGTCTCCTTTCACTGATCCTCTTTACTTGGTTGAAGTGTTCCCACCAAATGGAGGCTCTTCCATTCA
Organism: Pseudotsuga menziesii; assembly: GCA_001517045.1. NCBI lineage: Eukaryota > Viridiplantae > Streptophyta > Pinopsida > Pinales > Pinaceae > Pseudotsuga > Pseudotsuga menziesii. The sequence goes on along the minus strand of LPNX010221347.1, from coordinate 274,414 downwards.
GATTGAATATGGCAGCTCTTGCCTTCATGTTTCCTGAATAATCATGAACTTGAAAGTACTTCTTTATCCCAAGAAGCCAAGCTTCAGCCTCTTATCCAGTCTTTACCTCACCATCAAACGTAGGAGGTTTAGCTTTCTTAAATTTGTCCTGAGAGCGATCCCTATGGTGTCTCTTTCTTTTCCTTTTATGAGAAGAAGAACTTGAATCCCCGTTGGATTCTTCAGAATCAGATGATCCACTAGAAGTCCTTCTCCTTCTCCTAGTACTGCTCTTACTGCCTTCTGGTCTTGCTGTACCTCGTCCAGAGTCTATCTTTCTATGTAAATCTGTCAAACTCTGCAACATAGCAGCATTCAATTGATGCTGCTCTTCCTGGGCTTTGATCAGGATTCTCATCATGGCTACAACATCTGACAGTGTCTCTTGGAATCTCCTTCCATTAGACTCTATGTCATCATTTCTATTACAGACATTTTCTCCCATGGCATCTTCTGCTCTCTCATAAGAATCCCAAGCATCATACCCATCATGGGTTCTCATAAATGAAACACCTCTGGCTTTACCACACTGTTCTTCCCAGAGTACTACTTTTGGAAGTTATCTAAAGTTCTGCAAATGTGTTCATAGCAAACTGTTAGATGCATAACATTAATATAGATCAAAATTACTTACCTTTTCTTCTAGAAATTCATAAAACAACAATTATGCTAAACACAGAATTTTCTCTATTTCATATTCAGCCCTGTAATCCACTGAAAATCCTACTGAAAAAACGGCCGAGATTTCCTCTGCAGAATCGGATCCCATTCCAACTATCAATCCGACGTTTTGGCTGTCAAATCAACTAGCTTCTTCCAAAACTCATCGGACGCATAGTTGTTTGGGTGGCCACAACAATGGAAAGTGATCTTCCTACCATTTCTGTGGGCAAACATCTAGACTTTTGATCGACGAGTTGCTTGTCTAATTCCTTCCGCGTGTCGGGCCTGCAGTGGTCTATCATTCCGCAATGGCGACCAACAATCCCCTTATAATTTTTGCGGATCATAGTTTTGTCGATGGTCGGGACGTCATCCCACTATGGCATCGGACTCTCAGTCCTCTAGGCGTCTGCAATGGCGGAAAACCAATCAACTATTTTTTGCTGATCCTTCTCTTTCCTATCGGCGAAAACTTCCCCTATCCATCACCGGTCATCCACTGTTTGTCGCCGCCGCCTGGGGTTACTATTCATCGAAAATCGGAACAACTAAGCACTATCATGTCGGCAATCGAATCTTCTAACCCTTCGAAAGGTTAGTTCACTAAACAGCCGCAACGGCGGTACTCAATCGGCTAAGTATAGGCAATCCAAACAACTATCTTTCGCCAATTGCCAATGGTCTTCAACACTTAGGCAAAAAAATTTCAAAAATTTTCTCTTCTCGACTTATTTGTATGGAACATAACCTCTGTCAGTAGTTGGAACCACTAACTGCTATGTGTCGGCGAATTCGTTCCATCAATAGCCACAACGGTGGCCCACCATCCTCAATCTTCTTCTGATCGGCCGCTTAATTTTCTTTTCGTCGACGGGCTAGTGCTTTTGGCTTCTGCAACGGTAGGTGCACGAACACTATCTTCTTTCGATCGGCCGCTGTTTTCATTACCGTCAGACGTGTAGTTGTTCATCCATCCTCAACGGAGGGCGCTCGAACAACTATTTTCTTCCGACGGACGTCGAATCACTTAGAAAAAATTTTAACTTTTCTTTACAGCGTCGGCAGTCAGAGGCCTTACCCGTCGGACGCGTAGTCGTTTAGCCGTCTACAACGGCGGACGCTCGATCAGCTATCTTCTTCTGATAGCCGAAAAACACTTAGAAAATTTCCACAATTTTCTTTCCATATCCGCCCCGTCGGGCATGCTTCCGCCTAGCCCTTCCGCTACGTCGGAAGTCCGTTCCACTAAGTGTTCCGACTGTTCAACACTTAGACAATTTTTATGGAAGTTTTCTGTCATCAAATATTGATCTCTGCTGGGCAGAAAGAAGTTCTACTTCTGTCACTGCATCCTTCATGGCTCATTCAGGCCCATGCTGCAACATGAGCTCTGATACCAATCTGTCACATCCCCATCCCTCCGACCGGCGAAGAGGACGCGACCCCATGGCGTTAGCCATCTGGGCTACCAGCCCCATGAACATGTGAAGACATAAAATGCTAAAATGCTGAAATCAAATGCTAGAACAGCATGCTAATAACAAGATGCATCGAAGTAGAACATACACAGATGCAAATATTTATCATACACAGTGGAAACAACACACATTCATACAACATTCATTCAACATGTTCATCATAATCATTAATAGAAATATGATTACAGAAGTAAAATGAGCAAGATCACTTATCTTATCAAGAACTCATTCCACAACCAGTTATGTCACTGCAACGTTCCACCCAACCATAGGCCAGCGTGCTCCTTAATCTCTCAGCAGTGCTGCCACCCCCAAGCTGGGCATGATCCTCCAAGGAATAAGGGAACTAGTAGGCTTACACATGGCCAAGGATACACAAAACATAGCCAAGCCAACACAGTTGCGTTTATCAGGCCATTCGTGTTATAGCGGATTTCACCACACTAGGTGAATCACACATTGTATGGCCTTCCCCTGTCCCGCTGCAGACTCATTAGCCCCTATGGAACACTTTTTGTCTTTTGATGTATCCTTGACCATCCCTAAAAACATAAGAAAAGTGATATACGTGGCTTTTTCCCCGATAACCGCGTACATACGCGGATATTCCCTCTATAGTCGCGTACATCGGGATGTGTACATAATCCAAAACCTTTTGGAGCATTCCTTGACTTGGATTCGACTCAAATGACTCCTGGCCTTCCATATGCCTTGAGATCACACAGATTCGACCTTTCAGTATCCCTTTGAAAAGCTATATAAGGAACCATTGAGACATTGAAAGCATAAGAGAGAATTGAGAGTAATGAAACTATAGTCCATTGTTGCCAGAACTTATGCTTGAGTCTGCATCCCTTTGTCCCTTGGAGCACTGTTGTGTTCTTCCCAAGCTTTCCTTTTGCTAGTAAGCTTGCTATCGAAGTGATGGAGGATTGAGGTGGTGGAGGCCCAAGTGGGGGATTCAGTTTCTCCGGTTCGCAGACATGCCGTCAGAGGTTGTCACTTGTAATCTCTGATTCATATTAATAGAAATATCTTTTCCTATCCAGTAATGTGTATTTGAATGAATATTGTATCCATTGGAATATGTCAAATGCTTTTACATTATTGATTATATATGCTAGAATAGATCTAACACCATGAAATATAGTATGCTTGTATTGTTTACTTGTTGTTGAGGACGTGCTATAACAATTCAAGCTGAAGATTGGAAAGCTCAACAGGGATCTACTTCAACCGTCCAGAATAAGGTACGAGTTTCGATCCTTTAGTGTTAGATGTTTTTATTTCTATTGCATATTGGGAAAGATTGATTTCTGGAGTCTAGCTATCTATTGTGGTACCCCAAGCCATAGGAATTTCTCTCCATAACAATCCAGGAGTTGGGAAAGGCTAAATGCTAAGCTGGTGAGCTCATTGCAAAGCTAGGAACACCTACACCAGAACTAGCTTGACTTCTAAGACACCCACACACACCCAACACAAGGAATTAGTCCCTTCTCTGCTACACTGTCCCTCAAGCCCTGCATTCCCTTCCAATGCTATTCAGGGGTTGTGGAGAAGAAAGCCAGCCCTCTAGCCCTGTCTGTGTGGTTTCCAACCACCAGGTTTATGAAGCAAACCAAGCCCCCATCCCTTCTCCCTACATAGTCCAAAGACCAACCATTGCACACTTGCAATCAATCAGCTGTCACAACTTAACAGGAAAAAACAATTCCTGGGTCGTTCTTGGCCCTATCGTGGCCAAAATGACTCCCAGTGAATTACAATAGTCCCAAACGTATCAATGAATGTGGGAAAACAACAATCCCAACATAATAAATAGTGACCATAGCTCACAATGTGGGGAAAATGGCTCCAAACGGTCTGTGTGTGAGGAAGACTTGCACCAGACCCCCAAACATAAAGAAGAGCACAACAGTCACCATGTAAGGGAGACAGCAGTCCGTCCTGGGAAACTAAGCAGACATAAAATACTTATACAGGCCGCAATGGGGAAGAAACTACATACTCTCAGCCTTTGTGTGAAAGAAACTTGCACTAGATCCCCAAAATATAGAGGGGAAACATACCCGATTCCACTCTGTGGAAAAATGTGAATGACCTCCGATAAGCGTCTCCCCTCCTGGCTGCGTGGGATCCAGTAGAACAACTACTTGTGTGTGAGGATGAACAAAATGATGGCAATGGCCCCTACGTGAGGATGAACAGCTCTACCTCTGCATGCGGATGAACCGACAACCGTGAGGAATCAACAAACCGTGGGGGTAATGCGCCATGGACAGAATGCGTGAGTGTTTCCTTGCTAGTGGAGTGTGCGTGTAGGAAAGTACTAACAGTCCTGCCATCCCACTCCCAAAAACAATAACTTCCTCAACCACTAGCAGCAATTCTCAATGGAGGTGGTTGGGTGAGACAGGGTGGTGACACATGGATTTTTCCCCCCATTGGCCAAGGTTTGACAATTTCCCCACCCTTATCCTTGTGAAAGTCATGCCCCTTCTCAATTTAGTTGCCACGATCATAGCTGGTCTGGTTCATTTTAATTAAAGATGCATATTTACATGATGCGAAAACTTAATATGTATGCCGCATGCCCCGATATACCATCGGTGACAATTTAAATACGAAACATAGCATAACCAATAAATGGTGGGGCCTTGGCCTTTAGCTCTACACTATGATCGTTACAATATATACATCATGTACATTTAATGCAACAGGGTCAAAACCGGGGTGTTACACTTGAGCATGAATGTAACAATCTGCAGGGATTGAGAGAGAGAGAGAGAGAGAAAGAGTATATTGTAAGAAGAAAGAAATATAGGAAGAGAAGAGATCTAAGAGAATAGGGCTCCCAGCTGTGTGCATGGAGTTTCCCAGAATATCTCAAGCTACATAAGAGGTTGCAACAGAACTATGTTACTCTCTCGAGATATAATATAAACACAGTTCCCGTGGACGTAGCTTCCCCCCTGGAAGTGAACCATGTACATCCGTGTGTTGTGCGACTGTTTCATGTGAATGTGCTCTACTTATTTGCTATCTGTTATCTGTTACATGAACTTTGCTTATCAGTTAATGAATGTATGTATGCTATCCTTCAGTTTATAGTAACAGAGAAGGTCAAATGCAAGTTGAATGTGTCAAGTACTCTGTATATGAGTTTATCAGTGCTTGATTCACGACATTAGCAGCTACTGTGTTAAGTGACTTCTGTATATTTAGTTCAGCGAGTTGAGTGAATTGATGTTAAGCATGTTAAACTATAGAAGCTTAAGTGAGGTTGTTTAGCACTTTAATGAAGGTTAACTGAGTTATTATACCCAGAAAGGAAGCCTCTGAACCTTGAGAGTTGATGAGTATATTGAGTCTTAATGTAGGAAATATCGTAGTGTAGAAAGGGCGATATCGCACTGTCGAGAAAGCTGCGGTGTGAGATATCGCAGGTTAAGAATCGAGCAGAAGGGAAGGTTCACGCAGCGCCCTAGAAGTTGTGACGTGATAAGAGTCAGTCCCATAGCAGAGTTTGCTAGAAAGATAGAAACAGCCCTTACTGAGAGATTCCGCTGGTTAAGTATAGTCGGAGAACCTAGGATGCTACAGAACCTGGTTGAGGAAACCTGATTCTTCAGCCACCCCATCTAGGATCACTTCGGGTGAGACTTCAGGCCGTTCTGCGGTCTGTTGCCAAAAGGGCCAGTGAGCTAGGGGTTTTGTTGGTACAATAAATTAAACCCAGGTCTTCCCAGAGGAAGACCAACAAATGGTTCCGTCGCTGGTTTTGAACAAATTGAAGAGATGATGTTCTGTTGGAATCCTACTAAAGAAGAAATTAAGCAGTGGGTTGAGTCTAAGGAAGGATAATTTGCTGAGAAAGAAAACAAGAGTCCTAGGCTGAGTACAGAGGACTGGTTACAGAAACATATCTTTACAGACCTGCATGAGATATTTTTTGTGACCTACGCAAATGAGTTGTACGATTGGTTATCAAAGTTGACTGATAAGCATGTATTCAAGAAGAAGAGGAACATTGTCTAGACACTGGAGCTGATTCACACTGTGAAAAGCGTAGATAATCCCATTTCACGAGCAGTAGACTTCTAGCTTGCGAGTTTGCTGGAAGGTTTTATTACAGAGTTTGCAGTTGATCAAAGAAAGAGTTTCAACGAAGCAGAGAGGTACTTCTTCAAAGGATATCACGGTAAGTACTTGAACTCTTTAAATTTGTCTCTTAAGATGTTATTGTATGAAAAAAGAGTACTAGATATATTCTCAGATGAATAAGTTAAGTAAGTGTAATTTCACAAGATTTTGAGAGTGACTCTGAAGAAATTGGATGTACACGTAGCGGTAAGAGATATAAAGTAGATTTCAGATCTTCCTTCTTTGAAGACAGTTCAGACAGTACTAGAGAATAGAGTCAAAGTAATAGATAAAGAACAGCAGGAGGTATCCATTACCACCCTTCTACCCAATAGAAACAAACTGGGACTCAGAATAATCCTGCGGGAACTCCATCTAGTAGTTCACACACAGTACATACTACCTCTACACCATCTACATTTATACCGCCAAGTGGTAGTAATACATCAAATCAGAATCCACCTCGTAGAAACAGAATGGGGGATGACATGAACTTACCTACCTTTAGGGGTATAGGGGTAGAAGACCCAGAACAGCATTGGTTCCTATGTGAAGCTGTATGGACCATTAAACAGATCCAGGATGACAATACTAAGCTTGTCCAGTTGGCCACTACACTTAGAGAAAGAGCTTTAACATGGTATATGAAGTATACATCAGCACAGAACAGAACACTCGTAGAGGTCAGGACCGCAATGATTAAGGAATTTAAGAAACCCAAGTCTAAGTCACAATGTATCACAGAACTTAAAGACATCAAACAGTTACCCACAGAGTCAGTATGGGATTTCAATCAAAAATTTAAAGCTCTTATAGACCAAGTTAGTTTTGAGTTTGCATCAGAGCAGCATAAGGAATGGTTCATCGCAGCACTGCTCCCTCATATCAGACTTCCACTAATGCAACAGAAACTCCATATGCAGGATGACGCATTGGAGATGGAAATGAAACTAGAGGCTTCACCTCTAGCTGAGACTAGTGCAGGTATGACAAATTTATAGAATCAGTTAGCCAATCTCACTTTACAGCTACATGAGATTAAGAAAGGAAAAGAGGTTGAACAAGAACTATGGTGTAAAAAGTGTAAAGGACATGGCCATACCAAAGATAACTGTCTAGTATTTGTTGAGTATTTAGCAAGTGGGGCTCCTAACCCCTTAGTACAGAATCAAGGGCCATGGTGTGAAATTTGTAGAACAAGAGGACATAGACCACAGGAATGCCCTTTACTTCAGAAGTATGTACAAACTCCTAAGAATTTATACTGTAACTTCTGTAAGTCAGTAGGAGATGATGAAAATAATTGCAGAGCTTATGATCTCATGATAGAGAGAAAACATGACTTCTACAGAGTCCAGTCAAAGACATCAAGACCAGCGACAGGCCCACCGCATGAATTGTCTCATGATGGCCATGGTGGAGGATTCAGAGGAAGAGGCCGTGGTGGAGGATTTGGCCGCGGCCATGGACTGATTGTTTGTTACAACTGTGGAGCCATAGGACATTATGTTAGGGATTTTCAGAACCCTACTACAACATGTAAGTATTGCAAGTCCTATGATCATACTATAGAATAATGTCCTATCTTGATAGCCAAGATTAAGGATCCTAAGCCAGCAGTAAACCAGAATATTTAGCTTATTGCTGCTAAGAAGAAAGAACCAGAACCAAGAGTCAATATTGTGACTCGCATTGGTGCTTCTACTAGCAGGACATCACAGGATGTCGAAAAGAATACAGGTCCGAAGTGGGTGCATAAAGCCACTGATAAATCTACACCACTTGACCTACAGAAGAACAAAGAAACATTTCAACAAGCTAAAACTTTCTTTACTGACCCTACACCATCAAGATCGCAGATATTGCCTCGTAGGGGTATACCGTAGCAAAAATCTTGTGGCAATAGTCCTGTGCAGATACCGCAGGCTACCACATCTGGAAGGTGCGAAGAGGATGAGTTGACAGGAAGTGTACAATCCTTCCTACGGAGCTGTTTGAAACTCGTAAGAAATAAGAAATCCATAGAAGAGCTTCAACGCATCATAGATCAGTATCAGTAGTCTTCTTCCGTGAGCAGTACACAGTGTGTTGTTCATAATATTATGGACCATACAAGAACAGGAAGAGAAATGAGACTCATAGCACAAATTGGAGAGTTTGAAATGGATGAGGTAATCCTAGATTTAGGATCAAAGGTAAATGTTCTTACTATGTAGACATGGGAATATATGGGTAGCCCTAATTTAGCCAGATCACCTATCCATTTGCGATTAGCCAATCAGCAGAGGGTATCGCCACTAGGCCAATTACCGCAAGTACCAATTGATATTGATGGAATTCGTAGCTTTGCAGATTTTGAAGTCATAGAAATTATTGGTGATAGCAGACCATATCCAGCTTTATTAGGTATCGATTGGGCATTTGATAACATGGCTGTTATCAATTTGAAGAAAAGATAAATGACCTTTGAGGATAAACAGATTCGAGTCATCGCACCGTTGGATCCTTTTCAGGGTCCCGGATACATTGAACCTATCAGAGCAGAGGAAGAGGTGCGTAATATGGAGAGCCTCTATCATATGACTACTAACCAGAGTGATTATATCAATCCCACCGTAGAAGAAAATATTAGTTGGCGATGCGACAACTCATGCGCATCGGATTTAGATGTTGGTTTAGAAAATTGGCAGAATAGACTTTATGAAGTTTCAGCTCGCAGATGTGCATTTATGACTAAGTCACTACGATGGATTGGAAAAGAGATTAAGGATATTCCGTCGTTTGATGGCTTAGCAGATGTCAAAGAATTTTTACAGTAGTTTGAGCAGGAAATCCCTCATGAGCAGAGGATGGCAGCTATTGACCTTGCAGTAAGAGCCACACCTGCAAGATGGTGGCATGCACATAAAGAAAATATCGCATCATGGGATGATTTTAAGAGATTGATGGCGATCAGTTTCTCTATTAACAAGGAGCAGTTCCAGCAGAAATATACAGGAGAAAGTGACCCTAGGTCACATATTAAGATTTGTGAACAGAATTGGTCGGACATTCCAAAGGATGAATGGGTTCACCTATTCATTCACACTTTAGACACAGTCCCAAGGAACTGGTACACTGAGACTGAGTTGTGCAGAGGAACGATTACATGGCCAGTTATGATAGACAGCTTTCTACTCACTTTCACTTTTGAATCTGAGTATCCAAGCATTGATCAGGCCCTAGAGATTATAAAGACTAAGATATTTGATGACTGTACCTTACCAGTGTATGCTCAGCCTGATTGGGCCATCCAGTTAGAACATGCGCTAGAATGTTACAACTTCACAAAAGAGCCAGGTGATGAGGATGAGAATCCTCGCATTATCAACATTCCAGAGTCAGAAGTGAATCGCGAAGTTGATGGACCAAAGCTAGAGATTCTAGCTGTCACAGAGCCTATTATGATTAAAAAGATCAATATTGGCACAAAAATAGAACCAAAGTTTGCCTCTATTGGAGACTATTCGGATGATGAAACGGTAGGACACATCGCATATCTGTTACATGACTATCAGGACTTATTTCCCACTAAGTTTACAGAGATGAAGGGAATAGTAGGAGATTTGGGAGTCATGAGGATACCTTTGAAAGAGGATGCTAGGCTAGTTAAGCAGCGTCCATACAGATTAAATCCTCATTATAAACAAAAAGTTAAGGATGGCATTGATAACATGCTAGCAGCAGGCATCATTGAGCTAGTAGAAGAGAGTGAATGGGTTAGTCCCATGGTTGTGCAGGAAAGGAAAACTAAAGGAGAAATCAGGATTTGTGTCGATTTGCGCAAACTCAACGACACATCACTTCATGACCCATTTCCGACACCTTTTACTTATGAAGTTTTAGACAATGTGGGAGGATAGGAGATCTACTCATTCACTGATGGCTTTTCAGGCTATCACCAAATAAGAATCCATCTAGAGGATCGACATAATACCACCTTTGCAACAGAATGGGGCTCATTCCAGTATACGGTAATGCCCTTTGGTCTTAAAAATGCACGAGCTATTTTTTCTAGAGTAGTAGTTGTTGTCTTTAAGGAATACATCCATAAATTCTTAGAAGTCTATTTTTATTATTGGACTGTATTTGGATTAATCAAAAATCATATAGGATATTTAAGGCTCATGTTAGAGAAATGTAGGCAATATCAGATTTCTCTTAACTTGAAGAAATATATATTTTGTGCACCATTTGGTATTTTGTTGGGTCATATTGTTTGTAGACAAGGCTTGATAGTAGATCCTGCAAAGATTTCCATCATTGTAAATCTCCTAGCACCCAACTCAGTCAAGCAATTGAGGACAGTGCTTGGTCATACAAGGTATTATAGAAAATTCATCAAGGGCTATGCAAAGATCACAACACCTATGGAAAAGCTGTTAAAGAAAGAAGTGAAATTCCTATGGAATGAGGAATGCCAGAAAAGTTTAGACACTCTTAAAGAGAAGATGGTTATAGCACCCATCTTAGTATTTCCAGTTTGGAACAATCCATTTCATGTACATGTGGATGCATCTGGCATCGCACTGGGGATTGTCTTAACACAGCCAGGAGAAGGGGGTATCGATCACCCTATCGCGTACTCTAGCAGAAAGTTATCTACCATAGAAAAGAACTACACCACTACATAAAGAGAAGGATTAGCTATGGTGTATGCTCTATAGAAGTTTAGGCACTACCTGTTGGGTGCCCCATTCAAGATGTTCACTAACCATTCTGCTTTAAAGTATTTGGTCAATAAGCCAGTGTTAGGGGGAAGGATCTGCAGATGGTTACTCCTATTTCAGGAGTATGATTTTGAAATTATTGTAAAACCAGGGAGATTGAATGCCGGACCCGATCACCTGTCGCAGATAGAATCAAGAGAAGAACCAAGTAATTTAGAAGATAATTTTTCAGATGTGCAATTTTTTTCTATCCAGATCGCAGATGAGTATTACGTGGATATTATTCACTTTCTCACTACCCGGGTACTAGTTGAGTTTACTAAGCAGCAAAAGAAACAATTAGTTGTTAAAACAGCATATTTCACTTTGATCGCAGGACATTTATATAAGTTAGGTCCAGATGAAGTCCTGCGCAGATGTGTTATGCCGCATGAGAAAGAGGCCATTATCAGAGAAGCACATTCAGATACCGCAGGAGGACATTTTGCAGGAAAGCTGACTGCTCAAAAAATTATAGTTGTAGGATTATGGTGGCCTAATTTGCACAAAGACACTAAGGAGTTTTGCAGATGCTGCAACATCTGCCAAAAGGTAGGAAAACCTTCGCGGAGAGATGAAATGCCACTGCGACCACAAATTACACTGCGGGCATTTGACAAGTGGGCTATCGATTTCGTGGGTCCTATCAACCCACCAGGGAAGCGAAATGGTGTGAGATACATCATCACATGAATAGAATACCTCACCACGTGGGAAGAGGCCAAAGCAGTAAGGAATTGTGATGCTGCTACAGCTGCACAGTTCATTTTTTAAAACATCATAAGTAGATTTGGATGTCCAGCAATTTTGATGAGTGATCAAGGCACACACTTTCTGAATCGCACTATCGAGGCCTTGATGGAGGAATTTTAGATATAGTGCCATAAGAGCACTCCCTACCACCCACAAGGTAATGGTATGGTGGAGGATTTTAACAAGATTTTAGAAAATGCTCTTACTAAGATCTGTAACAACCAAAGAGATGATTGGGACCTCAGGGTTAATGTTGTGTTATGGGCTTATAGAACTACATGCAAGAAACTTACAGGACACACACCTTTCAGCTTGGTGTATGGACAAGAGGCTGTTATTCCTATAGAATATATTATTCCCAGTTTAAGAATTGCTCAAATTATCGAGATCGCTAATACAGATACGATGAATGAAAGATTAGCGTAGCTACTTTCCTTAGAAGAAGACAGATTCATCGCAGGATTTCATCAAAAAGTGTAGAAGGCATGAGAAAAATCTTGGCATGACAGGCACATCAAGAGCAATATTTTTCAGACAGGAGGCCTAGTGCTCCTTTATGACAACAAGTTTGTTACGTTTCCAGGGAAGTTCAAGACACATTGGTTGGGGCCATATCATATTCAGCAAGTCATAGATGGAGGTGCTATTGAGCTCAGTAAACTGAACGGGGAGCTTTTTCCTACTTTGATTAATGGCAGTAGGCTTAAGCTTTATAGTGATAGCCACTCCACCTATTAGTTTTTCATCATATAAGCTAGCATTATGATCTTAGGATCTTTTCACTGAGAGAATAACAAGCACAGCAATAAAACATAAGCACGTCACAAGAGACAAGAGACACAAAGAGTTTTCCTCAGGGAAACCATAAAGGAGAAAACCCCGCAACTTCCTCAAAGATAGAATCAGCACCAAAATGTTAAAACTAGAAAACAGTAAGATGCACTCCCAACAGCAGTAGTCTTCTTCTTCTGTCTAGTCCCTGTATTTCCTTCCTCACTAATGCACCACACTTGAGTGAGTGAGTGATGTGTAGTACAAGTGATAAATAGAGAGACTCTCACTCTCTATTTATATTCTTCCATTCACTTGAAGTGCACTAAATCATGCTGGCCCAACTAACAATTACTTACTATAGCCTACACCTTAATTAGTGTATAATAACCCTAGTGCCCCGAAACTATGGGGACTTACACAATGACTTGACAAGACTTGTTTACATTATTAATCCTCCCGATCGGAACATCAGGGCATGAAAACATGACTCAAATACATAATAGAAACATCCCGGAATAAACATCGAGTTACACTATATAAGATACATAGAAGAATACATTCCGAAGTTACAAATACATCAACACTCCCTCTTAACTAGGAAGGTATTCTTTCGACACAATTTTCAGTGCCGGTCTTCTTCTCTGTATCACTGGATCATCTTCGTCTTCAAGTCATCTTTGTCTTCAAGTCATCTTCATCTTCAAGTCATCTTCATATTCAGATCTGGATCATCTCTTGATCTAGATCGTCATAGAACATCATCACTAGATCTGGATCATTACTCGATCTGGATCATTATCACTGGAATGGATCTGGATCATCACTCGATATGGATCTAGATCTGGATCATCTCTCGATCTGGATCATCACTACTGGATCTGGATCTCTCAGAGTCATCATAACTGGATCTGGATCATAGCTCGATCTAGATCATCTCTGGTCATCATCATGTGTGTACTATCTCGTCATAGGAAGTTCTACAGAGCCAGCCCTTTTTCATGATGGTTGTAGGCCTAGCCACCAGGTAGGTCTTCGCCCAGCACTTACATCTGACTTTCTCATCAGAAAGGAATGCCCAGCACTCACATCTGATCATGCAGTAAACTACAATCACATCAAAAAGGCCCAGCACTCACATTCACCAGCATGATAGGACATCACATCACTAACATCTGTGAAATGGCTCTGCACTTATATCTGACCTACTCGTCAGAATGGCACATCCATCTAGGAGGGAACACATCCTACCATAGTGATGAATGAATCTCACCCAGGCCAGAACTCATCCTACCACAATGATGAAATCTTTCCACACATTCACCCAGGACGGAACACATCCTACCACAATGATGAACGACTCTCACCCAGGCCGGACCTCATCCTACCACAGTGATGAAAGATTTGTGCACTCACATCTGACCTGGTAGGAACTGAATCCTACACCCTTGTCAGAATGGCCCCCATTCCCTGACTGAGCTACCTGGTAATGGACCAGGTGCCTCCACTCTCCTGGAGAGTGGCAGTTTCCCTTACATCTGTCCTTCTCGACAGAATGGCCAACACTCACATCTGACATGGAAGGAACTAAATCCTTTAGCCATGAACAAAATGGTTCAGCCCTTACATTTGACCTGCTCGTCAGAATGGCTCTCTCAGTCCCCGACTGAGTGTTCCTGGTAACTGACCAGGTGCCTCCATTCCCAAAATGGTAGTCAGCACTCATATCTGACATGGAAGGAATCAAATCCTCTCACCATGACAGAATGGCTCAGCCCTTACATCTGAGCTACTCGTCAGAATGGCTTTGGATCTCTAGCACTCATATCTGACATGGAAGGAACTGAATCCTCTCACCATGACAGAATGGCTCAGCCCTTACATCTGACCTACTCGTCAGAATGGCTTTGGGTCTCATCACTTTCTCTTGGAGGAAACCTCAATCTAGAGAACACCAAGTCTCTCTCTGAAGTACTCGAACTTCATCCTAGCCAATGGCTTCGTCAATACATCAGCTATCTTTTCCTCCGTCGCAACATACTGGAGCTTCACTGCCCCTCTCTACACCATATCCCTGATATAGTGATACTTGATCTCGATATGATTCGACTTGTTATGGAACACTGGATTCTCTGACAACTTCATGCAACTCTGGTTGTCACAATGTATACAAGTAGCATCCAACTGGAGATCAAATATATCAGACAGTAGCTTCTACAGCAATACTACCTCACAACTAGCTGAACAAGTTGCGACATACTCTACTTCAGTTGTACTCAGTGTCACACAGGATTGCTTCCTGCTAAACCAAGAGATCACACCTGATCCCATACTGAAGCAACATCCTGAAGTACTCTTCCTGTCAATGGCACTGCCTGCCCAATCTGAATTAACATAACCCTCCAGGTTAATCTTTTGATTTGCATCGTACTTGAGTCCATAATCAACTGTACCCCTGCATGCTTTGCAACCATCAGTTGAACATGTCTCAATGTGTTCACAGCAAATCAAATATCTGGTCTCAGGTACATCAAGGACCCAATCATCTGACGATACATCGTAGCATCAACCATCTCTGATGAAGCATCACTCAACAGCTTCAAGTTCGATGCCATAGGTGTGGTTATGCAGTCCATCATCCTGAACCTCTTCAGGATCTCTACTGCATACTTCCCTTGTCCAAGGAAGATTCCATCTGCACTCTGCCACACCTCCATACCTAGAACAATAGTGCATCGACACATAACAGGAGTATCACTGGTCTTTCGTCTTCAACCTTGAAGCAAAGGTTGGAATCCTCTTTACTCTTAGTAAAGCTTAGAGTCATCAGTAATCTTCCCATCCTGTCGTACCATGTCGAACCTTAGATCTTCTGTAGTCACTCCCTCTGAAGAGAAGCATCATACTCCCTCTGTCTTCTGTACTCTATGCACTGAAACATTCTATACTGGAGTGACAAGTAGTATCCATCTAGGATCATTGGATACCAAGATACTCTATTTTGAACTTTTTCAAAAGTTCTTCTCACATCCATCTATGAGCTTGTCATCCTTTATCAACCTTGTAGCAACGGTTAAGATATTCATCAAGCTCATCATGTATGTGTTATCCCATGGGTGTCTTCTGAACTCGTACAAGGCCTTCTTTCATTTTCACACATGATCATGTCATGTTACTTCACTTCTAGTAGCTGTAAATGTTTATTCGTAGTCTATGCCTTCTTTTATGAGAAGCCTCATGCTACGAATCTTGCTTTGTATCCCACGATGTTTCCATCTACTGCATGATGGAGCTACGAACTTCTCTTCATGTATTGATACTGCATCCTAGACATCATTCTTCTTGAACTGGTCTTCCATTTCTTCTTGGTTATTTCTTCATGGCTGGAAGGTTCTGCATCAATGATGTCACTGCATTCATCATATTATTCTTTATCTTGAAATGTCATCACTTGTTCTTCGGAACAAGTCTTCATTCTTCTTTGCTTGTAGGTGATTATGTACACAATCTTTCCTACAAGTCAAATGCATTTGTATGGTTAGAACATTTCATAAGGAATATTCATACTGGCAAGTTGTTATGCATAAATATGTGATCATGCAACTACTTTAGCCAATACAACATTCATCCATATCTCACTGAAACTTTCTATATGCCTTCCATCTCTACTAGGACAACATTGAGATTGTGCACTAATCCAATATGTCAGCAAAGAGGTTTCATTCTAGATAAGTAGCAATGGAGAATTTGTATAGCACCATCAGCTACTTACCCATCACATGCATATTAGTAGTATAATGTCGTTAATGCAAACATCCTATTATGCATAATACATCAACTGAATATAAACAAATGCATAACAAAACAATATCATGAAATGACAATTGAATACTTATCTTTATTTGTTTCATGGGTAGATTGCTTCTTGAGCCTTCAGCTTCATCGTCTTCTTCATTCATGATAGCATCGTTTCTTATCCAAATGATAAGGAGGATAAGAAGTTCTTCAAGAGTTGAGTTCTTCATATTCCTCATTGCTTGAGGGATCTTCTTTGGATGGCGAGATCTTGATCTTCAATTTCTCCCATGTTCTCTTCTCTTCTTATGATTCAAGCTTCTTATTCTTCCCAAAGTCTGCTGAAAGTAATCACTTCCTTCTGGCACACTTCCTCGCATGAATGAATCCCATGATCCTGGGAGGCCATTCAAGGTGGCCATCACCACTTCTGCATTATTCACTTCTGCTTCAAGTTGTTCTTGATTTGAAAGACTCTTATGACTGCATGGTCTCTGTATTCTAGATATTCACATTCTTCAACTGGTTTCTTTAGGTCATATTCTGATTTTTGTTCTTCCCTTCAAATAGCTTGAAATTCTGGAAGACCTTCAACAGCTTTGCTTGCAATAGGTAGTGCTCTGTAATGCACATGTGCAAGCCTTCTATGCCAAAGCTCATTTGACTCTACTATGTCATGGATCAAGGCTTGTTCTGGATGGCCCTTCAATTTGTACAAGCCTCCTTCTTATTCTCCAATCACTACCACATCATCGATAGTCTTTCCTTTTTTCCACATGATGACTTGACCATCTATGAATGCAACCCACATTCCTTTTGCATCAATGCTGAAATGGAGAGAAGGTTCTTCTTGAGTCCTGGAACAAACAATACTTCTTTCATTGTTAGAGAATTACCAGAGTCTAGCTTGTATGAAGATTCCCCACTACCTTTTATTGGATATTGGAAGTCATCTCCTAGTTTCACCTTGTGAGGTGATTCATGTTCTGACAGTCTTACAAAGGATTCCTTGAATCCCGTCATATGTTTGGAAGCCCCACTGTCTATAAGCCAATCATCACTTCCATAAGTAATGTTATCTATGAGAGCTGATATCAGAACATATTCATCCTTGCTTGAAGAATCTTCACTTTCATATCTGGATCTCTTTCTGGATGGTTCATCATCCTCTGCAGCATGAGCATGATGTCTTCTTTGGCATTGACCAAGTTCTTCTTGTGAAAGGCTTTGAACCTCATCTCCCTCTAGAACTAGAACCTCTATACTCATGTAGGTGTCCAATCCATTTTCTTCAGAGAGATCAAATACTTCTATGCTTGCAAGTTGTCAAATTCACCAAGCTTATCATCAGTCTGATGTGATAGATCACTTTGAAATGAGAACCTCAAATGAAAATAGCAAAGGATTAGATCTTACCGATTTGAGGTGTCCGTCTTGGTTCCGGTGTTGGCTGATCTAGGGTTTGCCACAAAAACCCTAATTTTAAAACCTTGAAATCTTTCAGATCTGATTGGATAAACAGATATATCTCTTCAAATGGAGCTGTCCAATGTACTCCTTTTCTGAAAACAGTGGAGGGAAGCTCCCGAAACAGGAAGCCCTAGATTTCCAATTTCTTCTGCAGAAATGCCTATTACTATTTCTATGATATCTCTGAAATTACTGATCCTCTGTGTCTAAAATTTTATACTGAGGTAACCGCGCATGTCCTTGATCTAAAAACATAGGTTTCATCAGAATTTGTTTCACCATTTGGGGTTTATGATCCTTTTCCCAAGGTGACCTATTACAGGACTGTTCAGAACATCGAAGTTGTACGGCATGCCACATGTCACTGGTTCATATTTTGAGTCTGATATTCATACCAATGAAATTAAAGTGCATACAATTTCTGGAACATCTTCAGGAATTTCATTTGGACCTCTGTAGCTCAAGATATTGCAATTCTCCCTAGGTGTCCTGTTTATGGATGATTTCTGGAAGAGGCTGAAACCCTAACTTTGAGAGATCATATATCCTAGAATATAGAGAATCTAAGGCTGAATTTTGGACACATTGTTCTTCAGGATTTTATATTCGATCCTTGCAATTTGAAGCCTCTAACACTTTACCAACCTTGGAATATAGCGAATGTACCAAAACTTATCAGTTTTAGTATTTAGGGTTTTTCAAGCTCGAGGTCAAACTAGGGTTTGAGTTTCCCAGAGTTTCACCCAACCAAATTTCTTGATCCAGGTCTATAAACTTCGGTTTTGATGAAGAGAAAAATCCTATGCTGGTCTCACTCAAAAATTCCTCTTGTGTAGAAAACCCTAATTTCCACATCGAAAACTGAAAATGCTTGGAATCGAATTCCGCTTCGACAGAAAGATGCACCCTTCAATGGAGAGTCATCCTAGCATACTTTTGCTAATAGATTGTGGAGAGAGACCCAAAAATTAAGAATCCCTAGCTTCTACAGCTGCACAATGTCTTCTTCTCAGGTTAGATCTGATACCATGTTAGTTTTTCATCATATACGGTAGCATTATGATCTTAGGATCTTTTCACTGAGAGAATAACAAGCACAGCAATAAAACATAAGCACATCACATGAGACAAGAGACACAAAGAGTTTTCCTCGGGGAAACCATAAAGGAGAAAACCCCACAACTTCCTTAAAGATAGAATCAGCACCAAAATGTTAAAACCAGAAAACAGTAAGATGCACTCCCAATAGCAGTAGTATTCTTCTTCTGTCTAGTCCCAGTATTTCCTTCCTCACTAATGCGCCACACTTGAGTGAGTGAGTGATGTGTAGTATGAGTGATAAATAGAGAGACTCTCACTCTCTATTTATATTCTTTCGTTCACTTGAAGTGCACTAAATCATGTCGACCCAACTAACAATTACTTACTAGAGCCTACACCTTAATTAGTGTATAATAACCCTAGTGCCCCGAAACTGTGGGGACTTACACAATGACTTGACAAGACTTGTCTACATTATTAATTCTCTCGATCGGAACATCGGGGCATGACAACATGACTCAAATACATAATAGAAATATCCTGGAATAAACATCGGGTTACAATATATAAAATACATATAAGAATACATTCCGAAGTTACAAATACATCAACACCACCTCCCAGCCCTAACTCAGAGAACTAAGTGGTGTAGATGTCCAGTGTAGTTGAAAAGAGGCATCACACCCATAACTAGCCTACACCAGCTGAAAAAGTTCTAAGTAGGAGGAATTGCAGCAGGAAAGTTTATTTTGCGCAAGTCATAGGAAGATTGCGGAGTTTTTGAACGTTGTGGAGTTCATGCCAACTTTTTGGTTAAGGATGATGCGATGTGACATCGCAGTGAGGCGATGTTCCCTGTGCAATTGAGACAATTTTTGAAAGAGAAAGAGGGCCAGTCACTTCGCCTCTGACAAGAAATTAATCTAGATATGACAGGTATACGTTGCCCTAGATTTGAAAACAGTACAATGATTGTCCGAGATTGGTAAATCGTGGTCGAGACTACCACTTGCGCACAATTTTCGAGGGAAATTTGAACGTGTTTTCAGCAATTAATGAGGAGCGGGGCGCGGGGTGTTGTCTTATTCATGCAATAAATGCCACCAACGGGTCTAGCCTAAGCGACCGTTGCTTCAGAGATTACCACCTTCACTATAAATACACAGATCATTCAGACAGAAGGGTTACTTCTACGATTTCTGAGAGTTATAGAGTAATTTGTAGAGTTTTTCCTGTGCAGAGATACTCCAGTTATAGAGTGTTGGTTTCCCCATTTTCACAGCCATTACCAGTCCCGAGTATTGCACTGGGTATTTTATGTCCGAGAAGGAACCTTTAGAATACGTCGTGTGACAATTCAAGCGTGGTGTCCTCAAGTCTACTATGACGACGCTGCCCACGATTGTGAAATTAGGTGCACCACAGGTCAGGCAGACGCCAAGGATGAAGAATCTAGCTCAGATAGTAGAAGAGTCTAGCCCAGAGTAGGAAGAAGAAGTTCATGTGGTAACAGTATACATTTCGCCACGAGTCGAAGACGCACCAAAGGTAACCATTCCCAAGGGTGCTAAGTTTCCTATTTTGCTACCGCCGATTGATCCTCGTGTAAAGGAAGATGGAGAACTATTAGGATATTCCATGCTCTCAAATTTATAAACTATAACCTTGGAGACAGTAAGACATATCCTCAGTTTCGGCCGGATCGGTATCTTATGGTTCAGAGGAACCCGAGGACCGATGTAGATGAGTTTGTTCCTATGGAACATGTCCAGATTCTCGAGCAGTCAGGGTTCTCAATCTGTTGAAAATACCACATTTTGGATGAGGTGCAGAGGTTAATGTCGTGGTGCGAGTGCTACTTTCCTATGTACATGGAGGTTACCTCTGGTTGGGTAAGAGGGTTGACCTGAACATCGATTTGATACACCACATCACCGGGCTGTCCAAGAGTGGTAAGGACCCTCAGACACATATATCATGGAAAAGCAAGGATACTAAGCTACCACTGCTTTTAGTTAACAAGTATAAGCTACAGAGAGGAGGTCAGGATTATGACCTCATAGCCTTAGCAAATGATACACTTAGATTTACAGCCAGTCTGCTTGCAGGTAGACTGTTAACCAAAGTTCTCCCGAAAGAAGTCACAGGATCAGTAATTCACCTTGCCGTGTAGGTCGCAGAAGGTGAACAATTTAATTGGTGTTTATTTTTACTAAATATTTTTCTTGCAGATTGTTTGGCAGCATAGGACGAGCCAAACCACCCATTCCATTTCTCATGGCCGCTTATATTATGTGCATTCGTTGGGTGGAGAGAACCGCCCCATACCTAGTTTCTACAGCTACGAGGCGGAGAGTGCAGAGGCGCATGCTATGCAAACTTATGGGAAAGCAACAGCCCAGCCAAGAAAAAGCTCAATATGATAGTATTCTATGAATACTATAAGCTGTTGAAGCGAGTCATCCAGGAGACACCACGGATCAACACAGAGGTTGTTGACATGTATAATAATTGGCTTGATTTCATTGTGTACAGGCATACAATCTATCTGAGGCCTAAAGGGTTTAGAACGGATGACTTGGCTATTAGACTATTTAGGATGACAGCACAAGAGGTAGAAGATGTCATCAAAGATTTTGACGAAGCGTGGAACAAGGCATTAGAAGATGCCATAGCAGGAAATCTACCAGCAGATACCGCACCGATAGATTCACTAGACAAATGAAAAGGTTAGGTGGGTGTCAAGAGGAAAGATGTAGTAGAAGTACCACCAGAGGCACAAAAGAGGAAAGATGCAGTAGATGTGCCACCACCGGCACACAAGAGAAAAAAATTCAAAGCCTCAAAGCCAACTACAGAGACTGCACTAACAGAGGATGACTATGATCTCATCGCAACGAGATTGAAGGAGGAGATGCAGGACTCATTTCAGGCGATGCAGACATCGCAGGACAAGCTGCAGAACACAATAGATAAGCAGCTTCTGGATTTGAAAGCACTAACTGAGAAGACTGCCATGATGTAGACTCATCCAGTCAAGGCCATAGCAGGAGAAAGCTCACAACCATCGATTTCCCGCGAGGAAGGCTTTGCAGAAGATCGCACCAATACAGTTCTGATACCGTCAGGGAGCATCCGATTTCCTGCTTCGATGATTGATGTGCAGATACAGGTTAGACAACCTGTCGAGGTTAATCTGGCACAATTCCCTATTGATCAACTACAGATGATCCAGTTGCAGAGCTCAGGGATAGAGAGCTTGCGACTTATAACCAGAACACTCAGCTGAGACAACAGAATGCAGAGCTCACCATAGGATTTCAGACAAAAGCGAAGGAGTTAAGAGTATATGAAGAAAGAGAACAGGATCTCAGTCAGGTCTTGCAGAACATTGCATTGGAGTTACCCCAGTGTGACATAGAATTTGCCTTGCCTCTAACGCATAAAGTAAGAAGAATTGTAGATAGAGCAAAGGCTCTGGAAGAGACAATGGTCAAGATGCAGGAAGATCACAAGGCGCAAATTGCTAATCTTGAGGCTCGAGCACCAGGCATGCCTGAGGCAGACAAGGAAGCAAGGGCGCAGGCCTTTAGACTCACTTCAACACAGATGAAGTGTCGCATAGATGATGCAGAGTCATTGCTAGCTGATGCAACAAAGACATGGTCGGAGCTAGAAGAGCTCCCAGATAGACTGGATTTGCAGCAGAGCATCCAGAACATGGAGAATGCAATAGCAGCAATAAAGGAAGAAGTCAAGAGCTTAGGAGCTCTTGCAAAGATGAAGAAGATGACAGAGATGAACCGTTTGCAACAGGAAGCGCATCGGTTGCGAGAAAAAGACATACAATTCAATAATATGCTTCAACCGTATCAGGAACAAATCATAGAGCTGGTCGATGCGGTTGAGCAGAAGGTCAAGGAGTTCACTACAAGCAAGAGTGAAATTGATAGCACATAAGACCCATGATTACTCAAGTCATGCTTGAAGCGGCACAAGACTGTGTCGAAAATATGGACAAAGATATTACAAGATTCAAGGAGAGATTCGCAAAGACTTCGCAGGAAGCCAAGGAGACGCTACAGCAAAAGAAATCAGATGTTAGTGGCTCGGGGACGAGCCACAAGTAAGTGTTAGGGGACTGTTGGAGCAGGGTCCCACAGCTACAGGAAAAGCTGCTATTTTTGGTAGAAGATGGACAATTTTTGGAGGAAAGACAGTTTTGGCTATGCAATAAAGGTACGACGCCATAGTGCATTTCCCACCACAGATCGCGGGCCGAAAATCGCGGGGGTTGGAACAAGAAAGTCAAAGGAAAATAGTACTTGAAGCAGTCGAGAAGAGAGCTCAACCACTGCATTTAAGGCAGGAGAGACGACAGGAGGGCTCAGCTACCCTCATAAAGGAAGAAGGAGCAACGGGCTAAGGTATTAAAGATAAAGGATAGAAGGGGAGCGACCGAGGAAGCGGCGCCCATACCCGCGATCAACGTCGAAAATCGCGGAAGACTACAGGAAGCTCCGGTGTGACTGATAAAGCGGCAGTACAAAGTACAGAAAGGTCGACTGTCACAGTTAGGGTTTTGAGTTACTGTTGGGATAGACCCATAGTTTTGTATCACGGTGAGACCTTCAAGCCACCTATTTAAGCATGTATTTTGTATTATGAAGGGTTAGCTAGCTAGTTAGATAGTTGGTTGTTAAGGTTGTAACTATTGTTATCAATATAGTGAGACATTGAGGAAGAGTCGAGCTCTAGTTCTATCTCTAAGTCTGTAGTCATCTTACTGTAACCAGTGGCCGACTCCTTAATGTAACAATCCGCAGGGATTGAGAGAGAGAGAGAGAAAGAGTATATTGTAAGAAGAAAGCAATATAGGAAGAGAAGAGATCTAAGAGAGAAGGGCTCCCAGTTGTGTGCGTGGAGTTTCCCAGAAGATCTCAAGCTGCATAAAAGGTTGCAGTGGAACTATGTTACTCTCTCAAGATATAATATAAACACAGTTCCCGTGGACGTAGCTTCCCCCCTGGAAGTGAACCACGTACATCCGTGTGTTGTGGGACTATTTAATGTGATTGTGCTCTACTTATTTGCTATCTGTTATCTGTTACATGAACTTTGCTTATCAGTTAATGAATGTATGTATGCTATCCTTCAGTTTACAGTAACAAAGAAGGTCAAATGCAAGTTGAATGTGTTGAGTACTCTGTATATGAGTTTATTAGTGCTTGATCCACGACAGTAGCAGCTACTGTGTTAAGTGACTTCTATATATTTAGTTCAGCAAGTTTAGTGAATTGATGTTAAGCATGTTAAACTGTAGAAGCTTAAGTGAGGTTGTTTAACACTTTAATAAAGGTTAACTGAGCTATTATACCCAGAAAGGAAGCCTCTGAACCTTGAGAGTTGATGAGTATATTGAGTCTTATTGAAGGAAATATCGTAGCGTAGAAAGGATGATATCGCACTGTCGAGGAAGCTGTGGTGTGAGATATCGCAGGTTAAGAATCGGGCAGAAGGGAAGGTTCACGCAGCGCCCTAGAAGCGACAACTCAATAAGAGTCAATCCCATAGCAGAGTTAGCTATAAAGAGAGAAATAGCCCTTGTTGAGAGATTCTACTAGTTAAGTAGAGTTAGAGAACCTAGGATGCTACAGAACTTGGTTGAGGAAACCTAATTCTTTAGCCACCCCATCTAGGATCACTTTGGGTGAGACTTCAGGCCGTTCTACGGTCTATTGCCGAAAGGGCCAGTGAGCTAGGGGTTTTGTTGGTACAATAAAGTAAACCTGGGTCTTCCCAGAGGAAGACTAACAGCAGTATCTATCTTTGCATCATGTGTTGATCAGATAGAAATGATGAGCCATTCTTCGTATCATGTGTTGATCAGATATAAGTGCTGGAAAAGACCTACATGGAGGCTAGGCCTACAACAAGCATGAAAAAGGGCTGGCTCTATAGAACTTCCTATGACAAGAAGAATCATGAGATAGCACCCGTGTTGATCTATATCGAGTGATGATCCAGATCCAGTGATGATAGTCAGTGATGATCCAGATCCAATGATGATGATCCAGTAGTGTTGATCTAGATCGAGTGATGATCCAGATCCAGTGATGATGCCCAGTGATGATCCAGATCCAGTGATGATCTAGATTCAGTGATGATGATCCAGATCGAGTGATGATGATCCAGATTCAGTGATGATGATCTAGATCAAGTGATGATCCAGATCCAAATGAAGATGACTTACAGATGAAGATGACTTGAAGATGAAGATGACCTAAAGATGACAAGGACCTGACGATGGCCCAGATGATACAAAGAAGAAGACTTGTGCTGATTGTGTCGAGCGAATACCTTCCTAGTTAAGAGGGAGTGTTGATGTAATTGTAACTTCAGAATGTATTCACTTGTATTTCTTATCTATTGTAACATGATGTTCATTTCGAGACGTATTGTAATGTATTTGAGTCATGTCATACCCCGATGTTTATTCAGGGAAGTTTCTATAATGAGAAAGTCATTTCAAGTCAATGTGGGTAACCCTCTTATTGGTCAAGGGTTAAAGTCCCCACAGTTGTGGGGCCCTTGGGTTATTAGACTATCCTAGTGAAGTCGACCCTAGGTGAGTCATTGTAAGTCGGGGCAATAGTCCCCACCATTGTGTTACCCTCCTATTGGTCAGAGGAGGCAAAGTCCCCACAAGTGGTGGGGCACTAGGGTTATTAGACACTCCTAGAGATGTTGGCTCTAGTAAGTAATTGTTAAGTGAGGCCGACATGTTGGAGTGCACTTCAAGTGAATGAAAGAATATAAATAGAGAGTGAGCCTTTCTATTTATCTTACTTGCAACAATCACACTCACTCATTGGGGTGCATGAGTGAGAGAGAAGACGCTCTCTCAGTGTGAGAGAGAGACACTGCTGCTGTCAGGAGATCATCTTACTATTTGGGGCTTTTACTGTTTTGGTGTTGATTCTATCTCTGAGGAAGTTGCGGGGTTTTCTCCTTTATGGTTTCCCCGAGGAAAATTATTTGCGTCTCTTGTCTCTTGTGTTGTGCTTATGTTTTATTGTTGTGCTTGTTATTATCTCAGTAAAAAGATCCTAAGATCATAATGCTAGCTTATATGATGAAAAACTAACAAAGACTCTCTATTTACGTAAACCCTAGGCCAACTATCGTGCACAGAGCAATCACTAATAAAATATAAATCCAAATGCAAGCAAACAAGGGCTGGATAAGTGAGCTCCCAAATGAAGCAGGTATGTCTCTCCTAGGAGAGGCTTGAGACTCCCATACACAACAAGCGGAGGTACGTAACCAATTATTGTGTCCCTTAGCTTCAATGCGTAAAGCGACTGTGCTGTTCGACCCTAACCTGGCTGGGACACCCCGTAGAATAACCCCTACAAGGTACCCCCTCGATATCCTAGGTAAGGCCACTAAGGTCACCTCAATATAATCAATGCTCAGGTGGACAGTCGCAGGCGGGATTGACTGTATGGGCAGGGTAGCAAATCCTGAAACTCTCAAAAGAGCCCCCAGATACGAATACAATCCTGGAAATATCTCCGGTGCTACTCAGTTATGACTGGGGGTCATCCCAATCAATAACCGCTCACACTGCCTCTTGCTTAACTCCCTTTTGAGAGAAGGATCCTGAGAAACACTGGTTATATCAAGGATTTCACACACTCACCTGGACAGACACATACATGTTGTTGTTTAGTGATCTTGGAGAATTTACTTACAATGAACTATGCCAAGATCCTAAAACCTAAGCTTGTTGGTGCACCCTATAAAAAAAAAGAGTGATTCATTTTAATTTAGGGTTGATTTTAATTGGCTTTATTACTCAAAAACGGGATATGGTCGTGCAACTAATGGTGTTATGACACAACATGAAATAAAATGCACACCTAACAATCAATGCAAATACATTGTGTCCATGAAAACAGGGTATGCTACTACGTGAAATGCACAATTTTTCTTCAAATGATGAATGCAAGCTTTCCTATATGAAGTCCTAACTAATACTCCAAAGCAAATCTAGTGCAAGTACAATGCAAAATGCAAAATGCAATGCATGATGATAAGCAAATGTTTTTGGATTTTTTGAAATAAAATGAGATGCAAAAAGCAAAAGATTGATTCTACAACCCCTGGACTCTGCAAGCACACATAAACAACACTCAAGCAAAGCACTAAAGTAAAAGAACTTTAATGCACTAATCTCAAACAAAAAATCGAAAATGCCATGACAAAAACCTTCTTAAAAAGAAAAAAAATTAGCCTAAAAAAACGTTTTTGGTTAGAAACAGAGGTATAGACAGACTCAGGCAGTGCCAAAGGAGACTCAGGAAATATCAAAATTCACCCAGCAACCATTTAACTTCCACAAAAAGGAAAAAGTAAGGGCATATGCGACTGTTCGAAGTAAACCCACGTGTATACACGGAAATCGAAGAGAAACCCGCATGTATATGCGACTGTGAGTTAAAAAATCGCGTACAGGAAGAAAGGTGCATAAAATCAAGGCAAACAGACAGGCTGAGACAAAGTTCACACCAATCAGACACTACCAGGCATACATGCCCCCAGACCCGACACAGAAACAAGAGAGAAAGATCAATTCAAATTCATTGAATGCCGATAAAACAACCCCCAAGGACAACTACTAGGAACTCCCCAGCGGAGTCGTCAATTTTGTTGCGGAGAGAAATTCCTATGGCTTGGGGTACCACAACAGATAGCTTGACTCTACAAATCAATCCTTTCCAATATGCAATAGAAATCAAATGTCTAACACTAAAGGATCAGACCTCGTAACTTATTCCGGACGGTTGAAGTAGATCCCTGTTGAGCTTTCCAACTTCAGCTTGAATTGATAGATTACTTCCTCAACAACAAGTAAACAATACAAGCATTCTATATATCATGGTGTTAGATCTATTCTAGAATATATAATCAATAATGTATAAGCATTTGACAAAATATTCATTCAAACACACATTATTGGACAGGAAAAGATATTTCTATTAATATAAATAAGAGATTACAAGATACAACCTCTGTCGGCACTTCTGCGAACTGGAGAAACTGAATCGCCCACTTGGGCCTCCACCACTTCAATCCTCCATCTCTAGATAGCAAGCTCACAAGCAAAAGGCAAGCTTGAGAAGAACACAAAAGTGCTCCAAGGGACAAAGGGATGCAGACTCAAGCATAAGTTCCAGCAACAATGGGCTATAATTTCTTTGCTCTCAATTCTCTCTTATGCCTTCAATGTACCAGTGGGCTCCTTATATAGCTTTTCAAAGGGGTAATGAAAGGTCGAATTCGAGCAATCTCAAGGCATATGGAAGGCCAGGAGTCAAATGAGTTGGATCCATGTCAAGGAAAACTCCAAAAGGATTTGGATTTTGTACACATCTCGATGTACGTGGTTTTAGTGGTCAAACCCGCGTATATACGCGCTTATAGGTTTAAAAGTCGTGTCTATCATTTTTTACATGCTTTTAGGGATGGTCAAAGAAACATCAAAGGACAAAAAATGGTCCATTGGGGTTTAAGGAGTCTGCAGCGGGACAGGGGAAGGCCATAAAAAGTGTGATTCACCTGGAGTGGTGAAATCAGCTATACCACCAAGGGGTTGAGGAAGTGGGTTTGGCTCTCTCCTAGGTGTAGCAGGTCCTCTGAGTGGGTTCCAGTGGGCGTGAGGTCGATCTTGGGCTGAGCCAAAACTGACACCATGGAACTTGGTGATGTCAAAGTAGTTCACATGGAACCCTAACGCAAATTCAACCCACAGTTTCCTGAGAAAATACTGTGGGACCTCGACATTGTTGCATGGAGGCTTGTCGAAAACCATGAACCATCTCTTTCTTCCAGTTTTCTCTCCATGGCCAATAATTGCACCATTCCATGTAAACTCGCATCTTCCTCACATCTGGAGGCTGTCTTGTTCTAGAATCTCTAAATTTGCTCCACAGTTGGGCTTTTGTGATATTCAATTTTTTTATATCCTCTTTGGATATACCAGTGCTATAATGCTCTCTCATTCGAGCCCTATATTCGCTCAAACTGGTTATCTGTCTGTGGACAATGTTAATAGATTCTATTATGTTTTGTATTGATGTGATGAGGGAAACCCGAGAGAGTTCCTGGTGTTCTTCAGTTCATCACTCAAAATTCTTAATTGGTTTAAATCGTCGTGTAATTCATCTTCGGGGTTTTCTTCGTTTAATTCGAGGTTTAGGTCCTCTGATTGGTTTGTTTCATTCCTTTCTTGGGATGGTTCATTGGTATTTGTCATTGTGGTTAGGTAATTTGTACCTGCAATATCAATTTTTGCCCATTTCAATTGATTTTCAATTTTTTTTAATTTTGTATTTTATTTTAAGAACAATAAAAATATTGAAATAAACAAAAAAATTTACATTCCTACTCTATGTTCCTTACTCCAACGTCGTTTAAGGCAAGTTGGACAATTCCGTTGGGCTCCTTGGGGGTCGTTTTCGTCTCCTTGGGAGGTCATTTTCGCCTCCTTGCGTGCTCGCGGGTGGGTAGAAAACAAATACAATTGTTCACTGTTTTGTTTTTTTTTAACACAGGGACGCGTGTGCGTCCCTGTGTGTGATCGCGCAAAACATGTGCATGCGTCTACATACGCGTGCACGCATAGGCACGTGAGTGCATCATTCGGGGCACGTGCGCGCTCCTATTGTGCGCACTGGCAATCCAACGTGGAGGTTCGCTTCTACCGAAGCGGAAGCATGTGCACACCTCTAAGAGATGCGTGTGCGTTGTTGTTTTGTTCCACTAACATGCTCCCATTGCATCATATTTAAGTAGCAAAGTTGTGCAGACGCCCTTTTATAAATTTTAGGATTTTATATAAATTGTTTTAATAATGTATTATTTTGTTTTAAAATCATATTAATTATATAATATATTTAATTTTTTTTAATTAATGATATAATGTATTTAAAGCTTGCCGCCAAACATTTAATATTTCAAAATATAAAAATAAAAAACACATTTTATTTTGCAAAATGTATATAAGTAAACAACTTTTTCTTACCATATACATCACCTATATCCATCACAAGTCTATGCCACGTTCTTTGCAGTCACTTTCAAAAGAGAACCCTGTAGATACCATGAATATACTTCGTTACATCATTGAATATCACCAAATACTAATTATAAAAAAAAACATTTATTAAGATATGACGCCCACTTACTCCATAGCCTAACACATAGAAGTCATGCGAACCCGTTGAGCTGGAATCACGCATGATCGTATCAAGCACGTTCTGACAATGTTAATGGCAGGGGAATTNCCCACTTACTCCATAGCCTAACACATAGAAGTCATGCGAACCCGTTGAGCTGGAATCACGCATGATCGTATCAAGCACGTTCTGACAATGTTAATGGCAGGTGAATTCTACGTCTGAAATAACATAGAACATTAAATGTATTGTGCCCTTATCCTTCACATTAAAGATGGATATTATAATTGAGTGAGCGTGTGACTCTTTTTAATTTCATGCCAACCAGAGATTCCAACAATGACTTATGCTGTTTTCCCGCCCTGGCCTGTCACAAGATATTTATTTAATGATAAGAAGATGAAACACACCCGCGGGCCGCATGTTCAATGTTGAATTTCCTAGATTTATCAGGGATAATCCGTAACATTTAGTTTAGCTTAGGTAAGGATTAATATCTGTGTAGGATTAATAAATGGTCAGGTGAACTTTGTAAGTTTATTAAAATATATATTTAGGAAATTGATGATTGCAAGTTGATTAAAATATATATTTAGGAAATTGATGAATATACATGGTTAGAAAGTTTTGGAAAAAAGTTAAAATGTTTCAAAGGTTTGAAAGCTATTATTTTAATGGATTATTTAGTTATGTTTAAGTTTATACGAACTTTGTACGTTTATTAAAATATATATTTAGTAAATTGATAAATATACATGGTTAGAAAGTTTTGGAAAAAAGTTAAAATGCTTCAAAGGTTTGAAAGCATTATTTTAATGGATTATTTTGTTATGTTTAAGTTTATAGTAAAGAACATAATAATAACAAGTGGAATAAGCAACAGAGTCGCTTAGTACCCGCCGCTTAAGAAAAGTTTGGAAAAAGTAATAATAACACTAGATGTAGCAAAGAGGCTTACTGTCAAGTCTTAAGTAAAAAGGAAATTGCTTAGTCTCTTCCGAAAAGTTTGAAGAAAATAATAATAGGTTAACATTTTAAATGGTAAAGAGATTACATATTAATGAATATATAATCCAAAATAATTAAAAAACACATTAATAAATTGACATTAATAAACCCATAAATCTAGGAAAAGTAACATTAGATGTATAGAACAGTAAAGAAAATAGAATATTACTAATAACCAAATGGAAGCATTCTATTGTTATGAGAAAAGCATTTTATGAAAGCCTTTCTTGAATTTTGCAATGAGACCATTATATTATAATTTTTTCTAAGAAAAAAGATATTAAAATTAGAAATCATGCTTTTTGGTTGAGGAATTTTCACAAATTGAAGTATTATAAATAG
>LPNX010221347.1:174579-242871 GCA_001517045.1 Pseudotsuga menziesii | reverse complement strand
AGTTTGTAAAATGTTTATGTTGAAATTAGAAAAATATATTATATATCTAAATATATTTAAAGTTGATACCCATAATATTTATTTATTATTTTAATTCAAAATCTTATTTTAAAAAATGTATTTATAAAATAATATTCATAATTGATGTAATTTTGAAATGTTTTTTTTCTAACTTTGATGTAATTTTGGATCTCTCCAATTGGTTAAGTGGAGCCAATTTGTGGTGTTTTGGACAAAGCATACTTGGGACTGATTTTATAACTGATGTTCATACTCCATTGATTTGATGGTTGGAATGATCCCAGGAGTTTTTCTCGTGTAGGAGGTGATTGTTAGGTCTTTAGTTTTGTTGTTTTTCCTTAAGATAAATATGAAGAAAGATTTGAACCCAGAATTTAGGGGGCATATACCTAAATGCAATTTTCGACACGCAGGATGGAAGGATATGTGTTTCCCTCATAAAATATTAGAAATGTAATACTCTATCCTTGAGTCGATGATAAATATTCACATTGAAATCTAAGGGGAGGATCAAACTTGTGTATCATTACTAGTTGAATTGCATCGCAGGTCTTCAAATCTTCTTTATGTGTATCCCACCAATAAACAATGAAATAAATAAAATTTAAAGAGGTTAAGTGAAAATTTTATAAAAGCTTTATAGTATCAAATGGAATTAATGTAGAACCAAATAACTTGCGATCGAAAATATACTCTCTCTATACTTATAAGCAAAGATTAAACATATGTGAATGGACAGCAACCACTCCATTTATTAAATTACCCTTGTGGCTCTGTTTTCTTTCATTTGCTCTTGTGGCTCAGTTTTCTTTCATTTGATCTTGGAGATGGTGACTGGAACCCTTCTCTGACGTGGCAGTTCCGATTTGCACGATTCACACTTAAATTATGCACGCCATAGCAATATCAATGCCATGCTATTGAAAAAAGAGTGAAAATTGAAACAATTGATAGCTATAGCATTTAGCAAATTTATTTATCTATTCAATGAACATGAACCAGACGTTTTACACATGACATCCTCGCAATATGGGCTATTGTCACCATGCCGATACATTCTACTCTCACCCTGATGCCGATCATAACAAATGACAAAGCTGAAGGAAGCTAGAGACTTGACGTTATGATTTTATTTTCGAATTCGGATTTTCACTTTTATTATCAACTCTAATGAATTCAAGAGTAACAGTAGTAATCAAAATGGTTGGAGATCGCATTGAGTTGCAATGTCGAATGCAGGTTCGAAGTATTTGCCGCTGAGAATCGCTTTGGTGATCACATTGTTGGCTTGATCTGTCCAGTGAACTCCATCCCATATCACATATGACCTCGGATCGCCGCACGATTCCTCCTTCACAGCCTCTCCATTCAGAATCCCCGAGCTTCCGCACCATATATTGGTGTCGTAGTTATACTTTCCTCCAACTCCACAACAAGCTTGAGTGGTTTGGTTGAACCCTACATGCATTCACACTGGCTGTTAGATCAATTAGAAATGGAAGGGAATAAAACAAAATAATCTACAATAAATTATACGCAACCAAATGGTCTCTTGATCAAATTTGCAGTGCGCAATACCATAGTTGGAAGGGTTAGTCATTAAGTCAGAGACAATGTCGTAATTGTTGACATAGATCATGTTTGCGTCCTTGAGCTCATTTCGAAGGTTTGAAAGTTTTCGTCTCAGTAGAAAGTTATAGTAACGGACTGCTTTGTTGAAGGAAATAGAGCAGCCGTACTTGTCCAAATCATTGGCGAGGGCAAGAGAAAGCCAAAAGGGTTGGCAGCCTTGAGGCGCAACATTCTTCACCAAAATTGTTCTTGCACCTTCATTGTATAGCTCCTGCAGGATGATCCATCGCACAAACACCATGGATACGATCATGAGTTTAAATTGCAATATCTCAGAATTACATATTTACTAGATCTAAAATCAATGTTCAGATGGATCGTGGCTGGCTGATTCAAAAGAATTTGTAAATCGAAATGGAGATCATAGCTGATAATACCTGGACAGTAGCTGCAATAGACCTGGCCACGTTGGGAAGAACGTTTTGTGGGAGCTGGTTTGGGGTCATATTGAGGTTCTTGTACGCATAGCTGAAGTCATTGCCTCCGATTTCTAGCAGGTAAATTCCCTTCTCAAATGCATCTGCTCTTGGAAGATAGCTTTGAGCACCTAGTGCACCCACAAAACAAAAATGAATGTTTCCATCTACATTAGCTTCCAACATGACCATCGCTTGGAATTTATAATAAATTAGCCACGAAAACGCGTGCCTTAATTACCTTGTGCACTGATGGTGGCCATGACCTGCTGTTTGAAGATCTTTAACTCATTGATTTGAACAAGGAGAGAAACTGGAGATATGAAGGAATTGGTGTCAATCGCAGTTGCACCGGAGGCTGCAAAGTTGGCTCCTGACCCATAATTAGATCCCACAGGCTGCAAGTATGCACTCAGAAACGACAATCCCAGCGCCTTTGCTGTATCAAAATCAAACAACATTATAATAAAATTATAGATATTATCTTATGTACTTGTATGTGCACAGAAAATATGAAAACTATAGTCAACAACATACCGAAGAAATCAATAGACAGGCGTCCATCACTGTAGCGATATACAGGTTTACCGAAGTAGGTTTTTCCATACGGAGGATTCTCTGCAGCCTCATGATACGGGAAAGCAAAGTGAATAGCACCGGTATCAGAGGTCGAGTCCCCGAAATTAAATACTGCACGAAAGTTGCAGGCACATTGACAAGGTATCGATAGCAGTGCCGCCATTAGAATTATGATGTCATTGTTACCAGGTGTCGACTCAAATCCAGATAACAAACTTCGAGTATGACATCATCCCTGCTTAACCAATAGCAACACAAATAAATACAATTTTAATAAATTTAAAAATTGTTATTTTTCATATTCCAAAGTTTGACTTTGTAATAGAGATTTTAATCTTTTTCATATGGACCAACTAATACAAAGTCAACGCAGCTTGACTTGTGATCGATTACAATATACACTGCCTGTGGCAGGTATAATAATAAAATCAATCACTTGTTTTGTTTAGTTGATTTCAGGAAATATATTGATACATAAGAACATCATAATAATAAAATCAATCACTTGTTTTGCTTACTTGATTTTAGGGAATATATTGAAATAATGTTTAGAAGTAATTTTTGGAATACATTACAAGATTTAAAGGTTTATTTTGAATTAAGAGTTGTTGCAATAAGGTTGTATGAAAATTATTAGTAAAATCAATGATACTAGAATTTGGTTTAAATATATATTTTTTAATTGAGAAATACTTCTTATATTTACAAAACCATACTTACAATCATACTTGAAGTTGGGACTCTACATTATTAAAATTGTAATATATGAGCTACTAAACTTAATGGGGTCAAACAAATTGTGGGGGAAGATCAATTGGTATATGGATGTGTTATGGAAGGTCTCGTGTTCGATTCCCCTCCTCCCCCCCGCAAATTTACCTATTCCCCAAGCCTTGGGCCCTGTGGGTGCACCTAGGTGTTTTTTGCTTCCACTAGTTTAAAAAAATAATTGTGAGGTCAAACACTTTGCTTTAAGGAGTTATTAAAACTTTGATTTGAAAAATATGAAAATGTATTTTTAGATAGGTGATCTAATACAACTATGAAGAAGGATAATGAGATCCATAAATGGGCTTATTTTCTTGTGACAACTTTCATATTATATGTCCGTGCAGATATTTAATTAGAGAAGGCCATTGTTTCTATAAACCCCAGTGGGAAGCATAAGTTAATAAATGTTAGCGTGGCTAAATTATTGCAAACTCATGCCAAGCATTTTCAAGGCACATATATTGTGGGTGAAAATGTTCAAATTTTTAAAGATGTGAACATTACTACAAACTAATATATGTTGCATGTAGAATTTGATGCTATAGATATAATTGATGTGGATATGTTTTGGGATATCCTTGGATGGACTAAGTTGGTACAATTAATATTAATGTGTAAAACAAGAAATCATAATGCATTATATTTGTGTTGATAAATTCCCCAAGGTGGCACATTAAGAAGTTTTTACAACACCTACTAACATATCAAATAAAGAGTTTGAGGTTGAAGGAAAAGAGAAAAATCTTATGAAAGAACATAAAAATGGAGAAGAATCCAAGGAGCTACAAGTATCGAACAAAACACAGACTAAAGAATAAAAAACAAAACCATCAACTAAGGTCTCTCTCGTTGTGTGTGTGTGTGTGCATGTACACCCACATCAACAAGATAAGCAAAATGGAAGGGAGATGTTGGGAACATTAAGAATGTCATCTCTATTTTTCAAAAGGACTATAATTGAGGAAGGTCGCACAAAGAATAAGGTGGAAGTTACAGAAATAAGTTAGCATCTACAACCATTTTGGCTCTACTCATTTGTCTATATAAAGAACATAAGGCAAGTGGATGAGATACGAAGATGAAGAGAGCCTAGGAGGAAGTAACATAAGTAAGCAGTGGATCGAAGAAGAATTATAAGACTAGAGTTTTAGTCGAGAGCATTCTTAGTCAATCTGTGTTTTGAGATCTTACTTTTGCTACCAGTCTTTTGATTTGGGAAGAAATTCTTGAAGTATCTCTGGTGGACAAAGGCTCTAATTTCTTTCTTGATTCTGTTGTTGTACTAGAGTGATGGATACTCTTTAGATGGGTTTTTATGTTTTTTATTTTTTGCACACAGTCCTTGACTTTTTTATGTTAGGTGATGTTGGGCCCTTGAGGTTTTTTGTATCCTTTATGTTATGTAGTAATCTATATTGGGAGGATTGATGTTGCAGTTTTTAGTTAGTTTTACTTCTGATAAGTAAATATGTTTTGGGAGATGTACTTTTTATTTTTATAAATAGCAAAAGTACAGTTTTGTTCTTCATGAAAAAAAAACAATGTTTTGAGCTATGTAATGAGGTCATGGGATTGTGGGTTTTTATAATGTATTTGACTCCATGACAGGTCATTTTGTGGATTTTCAATTAAGGCTATAGAGTCATATTAATTATATTGTATCATAGATCTACAAATGAATATGAATAATTTAGATTATTGGCCCCATTAAAATTTATGTGTATGCAATGCATGGTGTTTCTTGGTCTTTTCTTTCTCTTTTTTGACATAACTATGTTATAGGTATGGTTCAATATTTATCATAAATCTCTGTTGAAACTAGTCATACACTTGGTTGAAGACATGACCACGAATGTCCCTCATCTATTGATAAGAAATTTCACTAAATGCATTGCTAGAAAGTTGTGGAAATTGAACCCAAGTGATAAAACAATTGCACTCACAAAATTGCGAATTAAACATGCAAATTTACACACAAAGGAGACTGAAATTGGAGCATAACACTAATATGTATTGAATAAGTGTACAATAGCCAACCTTATAAAGTCATAGGCTGCTGCAATATATAATTACATGAGAGATTCGAATGCATAAGGATGCCATTCGAAATAGTAAAAAAGTAGGCTTATTAAATCTAGTCAAATCCCCCATAGGTGCATAGAGCAGTTTCCAAATCTACCTAGAGGTTCACGAATTGGCAAAGTCAAGTAGCAAAGCTAATAAGTGATGGAAAGACAACTCATACATGCTTTTATTAGGAGAAAATAATGGAGGATGATGAGGGCAAAAAACAAGTCAACTACACCTAGTCTTACTTTCCCTTTTCCCATAAATCTCAATAAACCAAGCAACTTAGCAGAAAAAGCAGATATGCGCTAGGGAGGATCTAGAATAAAGTAGATATGCTAAATATGGATTCCAGGAGGTTTCCCAAGTGCTCCATGACTCATTTTTAGCAAGTTTAACTTCTAGGACATGTGGAAGACAACTTGCATAGAGTGGAATATTGGAAACTAGGAAAATAAAACAAAAATGTATTAATTAATGTCTAAGGTAGCTAACTATGGGTTGATTATTCTAACACTCCCGCTTAAGCCTGACTTTATGAGTAAATATCAAAAAAATATAGGGCCTAGCAACAAGGCTTAGTCACCCTTTACATACTGCATGTCCATTTAACCAAGGAAAGAGGCAAAAACCCAGTGGGAAAATCCTCCCTTAAACAAGGACAGTAAAACAAAATTTAAAAATCTTGTCATCAATCATGCTTCACAGCATGATCAGAAATCCCCAGCAGTGATTTGAGATTGCAAATGTCTTCTCACAAAAAAATTTGTTGAAGATGTTTGCTACTTGTTCTGAAGATGCACAAAACAATAGATGAATGGTGCCATCATGCACAAGCTGTATGATGTAGTGCATATGGATCTCAATGTGTTTGGTTCTCTGTCTCTAAACTAGATCATTGCGGATTTGAATGGTGCTATGATTTTCACAATAGATAATAGTTGAAAAATCTGATTCGAAACCACACTCACCAAGTATCCCCTGCAACCATAAACATTGAGTTGTTGCATTTACAACTCCTTTATACTCTGCTTATGTAGATGAGAGTGCTATGGCACTCTATTTCTTTCTTGACCAGCTGATTGGTCCTTCAGCAAGCATGAACACATATCCCGATGTTGACTTTTGTTCTATGTTGTCACCTTCCCAATCACTGTCAGTAAACCCAATCAAACCAAGATCAGATTTAGCTTTCTAGAAGGTCCCATGAGTTATTGTTCCCTGAACAAAGTTAAGGATCCTTTTGGCTGCTCTCCAATGGATCTCATGAGGCTGATCCATGTATCTTAAGGCCACACTTACTGCATAATAAAGATCAGGTCGAGTGTGTGTAAGGTACAACAAACACCCAATCAATTGCCTATATAGTGTATTATTTACCATAGGAGAGGAACCTGCTTCTTCAAGCTTAACTCCTGAAAGGAAGGGAGTCTTGCTTGGCTTGCAATCTTTCATGTTGAACTTGTTCAACAAATCTAAAGCATACTTGGACTGATGTAATTTTATTCCATGTTGGGATTGAGCAATTTCAAGACCCAAGAATTGACTCAACAACCCCAAATCAGTCATAGAAAATGCATGGTTCATTGCATCCTTCAAGGAGGCAATTTATTTTTTTGAACTTCCTGTAATCAGAAGGTCATCCACATACAAGAAAATAATCATCAAGGAACCATGAATCAACTTCAAATAAACATTAGGATCAAACTTGCATCAAACAAAACTCAATGACAGTAGAAATCCATCAATCTTGGCATACCAAGCCCTGGGGGCTTGCTTGAGCCCATACAATGATTTCTTTAACCTACACACAAAATATGGATTAGACACAAACCCTTGAGGCTGCTACATGTAAATATCTTCAATAATATCTCCATTCAGGAAAGCACACTTCACATCCATGTGATGTACCTCCCACTGCTTCGAAGCTGCAATGGATAAGGCTAACCTGATGGAGTCCATCTTTGCCACTGGTGCAAAGGTTTCATTGTAGTCAATACCATGTACCTGTGAGTAGCCCTTGGCTACCAATATTTCCTTATATTTCAAAGGTGAACCATCAGCATCAAACTTAGTTTTGAAAACCCACTTACATTGAACTAGCTTCCTCCCTGGGGGAAGATCAACCAGTTCCCAAGTGTTGTTCTTCTGGAGTGAGCTGAATTATTCTTTCATGGATGTTTTCCATCTTGGATCATGTGCTGCATCTTCATATGTATGTGGGTCTGATTCAACCATTAGATATCACTTCTCTGCAAACAAATGGTCTTTCATACACAGGGCACTCTCAAACTGAGATCTAGTCCTCCTAGGATCATTAGGATTTCCAGCTAGTTCCCCAGCTGCATGAATGGTATTTGCTGCCCATTTTGGTCTTGTATTACTATCAGGATTTGTAATTAAATCATCATTATCAAACATATCAGAATAAGCAAACTCATTTGTCTCTTCACTTACATTCAATGGTTTTGGTGGTGAAGAAGACTCTCCAACTTCAACTACTACTAAAGGCTCTTCTTGGAACTGAAGACTCCTTTCAATGAAGGCTTTGTTTGTGCTAAAATTGATCATCTTGTACCATTTTGAATCTTCAGAGTACCAAACAAATAGACACTCTTGGATTTGGGGCTGCAAATCCTTTCTCTTTTCAGTTGGAATTCTAGCCCAAGCCTTTGAGCCAAAAATCTTGAAATGGGCCACATCTGGCTTGTGCCCACTCCAAGATTCGAAAGGAGTCATACCATCAAGTTGTTTATGAGGCACCTTATTCTGGATATAGGATGCACATTTTATAGCCTCGGCCCAAAACTTTGGTGGCAAAGTCTTAACCTCCATCATACAGAATTCCATCTCCTTCAGTGATCTGTTCTTTCTCTCAGCAACACCATTTTGCTGTGGTGTGTAAGGGATTGAATGTTGCATCTGAATACCTGCATATTCACAATATTGAATGAACTCAGACTTGACATACTCACCACCATTGTTAGATCTGAGGATCTTGAGTCTCCTCCCAGACTGGTTTTCAACCAAAGCTTTAAATACTTTGAAGAGGCCAAAAACTTCAGACTTATGCTTCAGGAAGTTAACCCAACAATACCTGGAAAAGTAATCTATGAAGGTCAATGCATATTTTTCTTGATTCATTGACATATGAGGAAATGGACCAACAACATCACTGTGGATCAACTCAAGAGGTGCGGAGGTTCTCTCATGACTAGCTCTCTCAAATTTATGCTCTGGGTGTTTTCCTAGGATACAACCTTGACAGACTCCCTTGGAAAATTTAATCTTTGGTAACCCTATGAGCATTCATTTTTCACTTAGATCAGAAATATACTTATAGTTAAGATGGCTAAATCTTTCATGCCAAAGCTTGCTTGCCTCATTAGCATGAATCAAAAGAGCAGAGGGGTTTGAGTAGGGCAGAAAATGTGAAAACATGTATACCTTCGAAGTGTGATCTACAACTCCTTTTGCAATGACTTTACCATTCGAGATCTCTGTGATCTCAACATCATCATGGGAGAATATGACCTTCTTTGGAGACTTTGTGTGAGTCATCTGATACACTAATAAGAGGTTAGAGGCAAGACCTGGAACATACAATACATTACTGAACTTACCATGGTCAAGATCAATCTTTCCTTTCCCAAAACTATCAGTGAGAGAGTCATCTCCCAAAACTATTAGTAGACCTTTTGACATGTCAAGAGAGGATAATGCCTCCTTTGTCGAAACCATATGTCTTGAAGCTATAGAGTCTATGATGAAGCTAGGTGAGCTTGATGTGCCAGCAACCAATGCATGCACTCTCTCTCTATTATCTGAATTTGATACTCCTTCCCTCTTCTTTGAGCAATCAGATGTTATTCTTCTCCAGAAGTTGGGTCAAGATGTCAATTTTCTTCTTCATGCAGGAACTTTCAGGATGATATCCCTTACTGCAGTATGCACATGTGCTCATTTCTCCTTTGTTCTTCTTGGATCCTTGGGGCTCCTCTTGAGACTTGTTCTTGTCTCTCTTTTGCTCAGGTGGCTTATTAGATTTCTTCTCGCCTTTCGAATCCACCCTCGAATCTCCAGTAACCAAAGCTTGGTCTTTGGAAGGTTTGATGGTTCCCATCATCACCAGTTTATCTTATTCTTGTGTAAGGGATTCCATGAACTCTGCAAGCTTAGGCATCTTCCAGGATCAAGCTGTCAACTTGGTGGCATGGAAGGTCGAAACAAACACTAAATAGTCAGGGCCAAGCTTCGAGAGTATGGCCAAAACTAGTTGCTCTTCCTTCTTTTCAATTGGAAACTAGAGTTGTAGGGATTCGAAGTTGTTGGGACTCAAAGAGATCAATTCATTCTCAATTTGATGTCCTCTCATCTCATCTGTCTTACCAAAAATATCTACAAGCTTCTCCCACACTTCATTAGGTGATGTCAATCCATCAATATGGAAAAGGAGGTCTTTGGATATGCTTAGACACAGAAGGCCATAGGCCTCAACCCTCCTGTTGTGCCATTTAATTTTCTCTGCAGTTGCATTGGGATCTGCCTCAGTTGCCATAGTCACCCTGTAGAGACCCTTCGCTCTCAACAGTATCTCCACCTCTACTTTCCATTCAAATAAATTAAATGGAGTCAAGATGATCTTCTGAGATTGATCCATAGCTCTGAATTGTGCCCTTCAACCAGCAGAATGTGCTCCCAGTCAAGATGTCGAACCTGCAATAGCAATATGGGAGGAGAGAAATTGATCTACAAAGGCTCTGATACCATGTGGAAATTGAACCCAAGTGATAGAACGAGTGCACTCACAAAATTGCTAATCAAACATGTAGATTTACACACAAAGGAGACTGAAATTGGAGCATAACACTAATCTATATTGAATAAGTGTACAATAGCCAACCTTATGAAGTCATAGGCTGCTGTAATATATAATTACATGAGAGATTTGAATGCATAAGGATGCCATTCGAATTAGTCAAAAAGTAGGTTTTCTAAATCTAGTCAAATCCCCCATAGGTGCATAAAGCAGTTTCCAAATCTACCTAGAGGCTCACGAATTGGCAAAGTCAAGTAGGCAAGCTAATAAGTGATGGAAAGACAACTCATACATGCTTTTATTAGGA
This sequence comes from Pseudotsuga menziesii, assembly GCA_001517045.1. Lineage (NCBI taxonomy): Eukaryota > Viridiplantae > Streptophyta > Pinopsida > Pinales > Pinaceae > Pseudotsuga > Pseudotsuga menziesii. The sequence continues at coordinate 232,259 of LPNX010221347.1, read as the reverse complement.
GAAAATAATAGAGGATGATGAGGGAAAAAAACAAGTCAACTACACCTAGTCTTACTTTCCCTTTTGCCATAAATCTCAATAATGCAGGCAACTTAGTAGAAAAAGCAGATATGTGCTAGGGAGGATCTAGAATAAAGCAGATATGCTAAATATGGATTCCAGGAGGTTTCCCAAGCACTCCATGACTTAGTTTTAGCAATTTTGACTTCTAATACATGTGGAAGACAATTTGCATAGAGTGGAATATTGGAAACTAGGAAAATAAGACAAAAATGGATTAATTAATGTCTAAGGTAGCTAACTATGGGTTGATTATTCTAACAAAAGTAAGATGAAGAGGGTGAAGTCTAGTTACTCTTGTACACTACAAAAATTATTAATTTACATCGACGTAGTGTTGTGCAATATTTCACTAATAAAACATACATTAGGAGGTCCAAAATGAAGCAAAACAATGTGGAAGAACATCATCAGTCTTGGGAGAAAAATGTGGAAGGATATGTTATTGCCACAAATTAAAAAAGACATGAACATGCTTTAGAGAACACTATGGAAGTTGTGAGAAATTACATTGGTTCAATAAACCTTGGGGAAATTGAAATACATGAACAACCTTTGGAGCACAATATGGAAGGGGTGGGAAATGACAATGGTTCATGAAACTAGGAAAAAGTTGATGCTATCAAAGCTTTGAGAGAATTATAAGGATATGAAAGTGAAAATCAATGTTAGGAATTTGTGAACAATGATATGCAAGTAGGTGATGATAATATTTCTACTCCACAGAATAAAATTTCCTTTGGAATATTTGGTTCAATGTCTCCAACATGTCTTTTAATGGTAGATTTGTTTATTCTCTGTGGCTAGGTAAAAACCCTGGCCATATGCTAATGCACCTTCCTTCTGTCAAAGGGATGGAAGGATAGAGTTTGCAATGGAAAAAACTAGTTGCAACAAAACTGTTAGTAGCATAAAATAAACACATACATACAAACTACAAACTAAACAAAAATGGTGAGACTATTATACCTCATATGTATTTGAAAAGGGGGCCACCATGCCCAAACTCAGAAACAACACTCCCTCTCCACAGGCTTGGGTAGTGTAAAGGTTGACTCAACACACAAGAGGGGGAGAAAATGGGGCAAACGGAGTGGATGGAATCAGTAGCTTGAGAGTGATGGTCTCTCAAGGACTCATGCGAGTATAATAACGATGAAGGAAAAAAAGTCATGTGTGATGGGGACCTCCGCCCTTCTATTTATAGTTTTTTTTCTCTCATTTAGGGTTTTAATCCCCAAATTAGGGTTTTGGGCCCTACTTAGTGTTATAAGCCCCTTTTCTCATGTTTTTTAGCTCCTTTTGGGGTTTTTAGGCCCTTTTAGGGGTTTGAGGCCCTTTTTGGGGGCTTTAGTCCCTTTGTGGGATTTTTAGCTCCCTTTTGAACTATTTTGGCTCTTTTTGTGGGGTTTTAAGCCCTTTTTAATTATTTTTGAGCTTTTGAGATAAAAAACATAGGTTAGACATGGGTGTGGAGGTCAAAAAGGATTAGGAAATGGATGTTTGTATGTGGTGTAGGTTGTATAGAGCAAGTTAAACAAATTTTTACGTTAACATATTGCCCCTTGATGTGTGAGGGTAGGAAATCATCATATGGTCGACGGACATCATAGGATCCTCGGGATAGTGGAGAGACTTGCAAAGCAGTGGTGCTTCCTCGTTCGAGACATGGTGGATTTTGGTTTTGAATTAATGTTGGTTCCCATCAATGGGTGAGATACAAAGAATATGTGACATGTATATGGACGAGGCGGGCATACCCATGCTTGTAACAATGTCAAAAGAATAATGCAATTAAAACTCCAAAATGCAAGAGCTGATCATATACAACTATTGTTACATAATGGTGGCCTCAATGAGAGGTTGAATACAATACTGATCAGAATAGCTAATACATCAAACCCATCGCATTCTCATGGAATGCAATATCTTCACAACTAGTGACCTGTTGGATCTGGAAGTTTACATAATTGTAAGGAAACACTGATGGAGATTTAGAGTCTCTGTGGTAATATATGCCGCATCAATCATGAATATATGCAGAAGCATTACTTTGGGGGCTTCTGATCACTGTTTCCAACGCAACCCAAAAATCACAAGGGACGTGAACCTATGTGGGTCCCTTAATAGACTCATCAATGTGCTAGAGTCAGGTGACAACCAGGGTCTTTGACCAAATACTGCATGGACCAATACCCTGTACAAATATCAACAATGTGATGATGTAGCTGAAGTCGAGTACATGAGACACAACCATCACGAGGGGCACTAAGGACTCCTCTCAAGTGGTCCAAGGAACTCATCAACGAGGTTAATGAAACCAGGATACAAGGACCTCTGGGTCTATCCTATGGAATATATGTGTTGTCGTCAATAGAGGGAAACCCACAACTTATCAAGGCGATAAGGTTTCCTTGACAAGAAGCGTGACGGGGATAACCAAAGATGTGGGATAGTATGGGGACTGCCACACTGAGTGGGGAACAGGGGCAAGGGGAGTGTGGAGGACTCAAACTTCCTTTGTTCAGAGTATGACGGCAAGCTTGACCTGGAAGCTAATGAAACTAACACATGGGAGAGGGATCATAGCTATAATACCGGCAATGTAACTGCACTTGGGGGGAAGTAGCTTAGAATTTTGATATCCAGGGGATCCAAGGACGACTCATCGCAAAATACTCAAAACAAAGGCGACCCAATGGGGGAATGCTGCCGAATTGTAACATATAGGGTGGTGCCTAAAGACACCATTATGGCATGATCTCATGGATTTTAATGAACTCAAGAAAGTAAATGCTCAGTGGTGCTTTCAATTTTAAAGAGTCTGAAAGCATGAAGAAGACTCCAGTGAGGTCTCTTTTTTGTTGATAGTCTCCTGTGTCCGAAAAAGGATAAAAGTGTACATAGGAGAGCTTTCACACCCTTTTTGGGGGATGGGAGACTTCTTTACCATTGGTAGTCCACTCATACTGAAAAAGGTTAAACCTGTACTGATTGGACGGTCATTCAAATACTTTTATGATCATGAATGAAACCAAGTTGTCTCACCAATATTTTCTTGATGAGAATGCCAGAAAAGAGCTTAAATACAACCCGTGATGAGATTTTTCATAGAGTTCAGTCCACATGGCTGAGAAAGCATAAAAGGATGCAAAGGGACACGTTCCTGGCTTGAGTGTTCTGAGGTAGTCCTTTTTGTGATAGTCTACATAGTTTGCAAAATGAGATAAATGAGGTTGTGTAGATGCCCTTTCCATTACTTTAACGAGCGGGAAAGGAAGCAAGTATGCTCAACAATCTTTTCATTCGTTTAGGAGTTAGAAAATATCTGAACAGAAACTTTGTAATGGTCAACCAAGCAAGGGGGAAGTGTTTGATATATGAAATCAGTTTGTGTTGTGATCATGGCTGATGGGCGTAAATGCAGAACACTGATGATGCTCCCTTGCAGGACAATGAATGGTGGTCAATGGTGGTCAACTATGTAATATGGATGGAGTGGATGGCTCATGATCATGCCAAGACATACAGAGGAAGTCTCCTGTGGAGGCACGCAAACTGGAGTGACTTTCGATAAATGGTCCGAAAAATCATGGGTTAAAATCAAGACAAAGGTCTCATCAAAAGATAGAGGATGGAAAAAATAACCCGGTGGTGTGAACAACGTCACAAACGGACTTCAGATGATTCTAAATTAGCAGCTAGTGATGCTGCCCTTGGTGCAGTGGTGCATGGGGAAAAATAGACCAAATTAAGGCCCATGGGTACGAAGCTAGCTCAACATACAATGTGTGATTCGTTCGGTGGTACACAAATCATTGTGACTCTAGAAAGATAGCTCGAAGAATCACTAGGGAGGGAGGAATTCTAGAAGGTTGTTTCTCGACCCAGGAGCTTTTCACACAATGGTGGCAGCTTGCTATTCTTCCAAAGGATGATCCATATGCGAGCATGGAAAACCGGGGAGATACAGAGAGGCCTCAACCTCTAGGATAGGTCTAGGGACCAAATGGTATGCTAGCATGGTGGTAGCTAGATCATACATGTGACATATTGTGTGCATGTGCATATCTGGGACCACACCCTCTAGTGGGCTAACCACAGTGCAGGGGCAGGGATCATATCTTCTTTATCACATGCAAATGATGCAATGGATTTCTACAATGGACTCACTGCAAATGCATAATGACTACTAGAGGGGGCCATTGATTTGTGGTAAAAATGATGCAAAACAAAAAGAAAAAATTATGCTATAAGCGACTTATGGTGGTAATGTTAGGCAGAGGACCTCCGAAAAAGGAAATTGACAAGAGGGCCTTGCACACAGCTGCACCTGCTCAACAATCAGCGGTCTTGTGCCTTCTTGAGGTTGGTAATTTCTTTGGCAGCCTTCCATTGTAACTCAGCCTGTGTTTCCTTCAGCTAGTTGAGTTCTTGTAACTTCTCCTCAGCTAACTGCATGTGGACCTGGTGCAGCTCCTCTGCTTCCTTCTGCAACTTCACAGTGGTATCCCTGGACTGAACATAGCCCTCATTCAACTCTTTTTTCCTTGCCACCAATGCCAATGTGGCACCATGCTGCAACTCAACCAACGCTGTAGCGGACAGTTTGTTAAGATCCAACATCACACTCTAGATAGGGTGCAACTATTGGTGCACTTCTTCATTGTCGGCATCGATCACAGTAGGGGGAACTTTCACATTCCTAACCCAAGGCTTAGTGTTGATCGATGGGCTATCCTGTAGCAAAGGTCTCTCCAATGGTTGCTTGGACACAAGATAAAAAATGGACTCTAATCTACTTCTTACCACACCAAATTCGTCATGGTTAGATTCACGGATTGTCGTAGTAGCATCCATAGATGAATCCATGATGGCATTGATAAGCTATTGTAGCTGGTCTTCCAGCCCCATTTTGGTACCATTGTCAGCCTCGTACTCATACCGCCACTTAGTGTGTGTCTCCTCCCGTATCCACTGTGCTATATCTTCAGGATCCGTCTATGACTCATTGTTGGATTCATGGGTGCTCAGTTCCTGTGGGGTAGGGTCTTCAGGGGCCTCTGGGGGAAGCTCCTTATCTAACTCCTCCTGACTTACCAGGACATGCCAGTCTCTCGGCCAATCTTGTACAATAGCGTCTAACTCTTTTGTGTTGACCTTATAAGGCAATGGTATCCACTATCGATCGAGATCCTGCCTGGCCTGAATATGAATAGAGTGGGGTCAGATAGAAAATTAAAGGATCTGTTGATACTTGGCCGTAGCGTAGGGGAAACCCTAGGAAAAACAACAACAACCGCCTGCAATGCTTCCCAATAGATCCAAAAATGAATAGCACAGTTGGTTTGGTGACTGTTTCTTCAACCCACCATAGGTTCTGATAACAAGCACCACAGCAAACCTTGACTACCTCAACCGTCATTGGTTGGTAATCCTTTGGTTCCATCCAAGCAACAAGAGTGATGAGAATCAAAAGCAAACTATAAGAAAAATGCCATCCCGTCTGAGCAGCAAGTGCATCCTCAAGTAATTGATTCAACAAAAATAAGAACCAATTCATCTGTACCCCCTTGGCACATCTCTGGGCATAGGAGACAACCCTTGAATTGCATTGGACCGGTTGATTACAGCAAACAACCTTGCTAGCCAAAATTCTTGTGCCAATGCACACTCTCTATGAATTGATACTGTCAATGCAATAAGAATGACCATCCATTTGTAACCCGAAGTGCTCCTTCAGCGGCTTTGCAAGTCGCTTATCCATATCTCTCCCATGAATATATTGCGCTGGGTCCTCCCCAACCTTAGGAAAATTGGTAATACTGGCAATCAAGTCGACGGTGACTGGGATCAACATATTCATCCAAAGCGTCCCTCCATGGAAACATGCCAATGATTTCTTCACATAGGCATGTGCTTCATTCGAACGACCAAAATGGGGCAAATTGATGAGCCCCAAAAACCCAGACTTCTCTAATCCACTGGCCCATGGTTTCAGAATTTGTTGAATGGGACCACCAGGCGTCATATGGATAGATTCATATGGCTAGTCCTAGACATCTTTAAGCAAAAGTAGGTCATGATCATCAAACTTGAGCTTGAACAACACATGGATGATGTTGACTGAGCATGTCATCCCTTTCAGCAGCACTGGCAACTTGGGCAGGTACTTCTGAGTCTTCGATGGATGTCGTGGCTTATCTCTTAGACACATAAGAGCGATGTAACCCAAAAAATAATTTACTAAGACAACCCGATGTGGCATGGACTCAACAACTCCTGAGCTCAACGACCCAGTCTGTACAGTGCCTTCTGCGTGCACCTTCACAGATGTTTGAGTTTGCCTCTTCTCTAGCGATGTAGGACTGGGTCTCTGCATTTGGTGCTTCTGTTTCAGAATGGACGACGAACCCATGGGCATACGCATGACTTCTGCTTCCACAACTATGGGCCAAATGGGGGACTCATATTCACTCAAAATTTCAATAGCATCAAGGCCTCTCAACATCCCTTACCCCTCAAATATTGAACTAATGCTCAACAACTCGAACTACACTGCACTCAACACTGTGCCAATTACTTGCACTGAATTCACCTTCTATCTCTATTATTCGCAACTGAACAATGCCATCCGATGCATCCCACGTGGTGTTTTATAGCCACTTCCAATTCCAAATCCATCATTACCAAATATAACTTCATCATGATTTCTCAATTGGGTAGTAATGACACCAAATCCAACGACGATCTTATCCTTCTAACGGTCGAAACATCCATTAATGTGGGTCGCTTCAACAAGCGCCGCCAGCCAACTGGTTTAACTACTTGCATTTATTACTTGATTTGACCACCCCACAGCCTAAAAACTATCGCAAAGGGTCAATCGACTATTGCCAACAATTGTAACCTTGTGTAGCCTCTCCCTTAAGGCTCGCCGTGCACTGCTAAACTAAAATTTTCATTTTTTTTTAAACCTCATGTGGTGCACATCGCCATCCCTGTTCTATAGGGCTTCAAGCAACTCTTGTTGATGAGTTTCAGCAACATTGCACCATCTAACTATTGTAACTGAACTACACCACCAGATGTAATGGACTGAACAAGATAGGTACCTAACTAGTGCATTTGTAACTTACCCAGATGCTTGAGAAACTTACTGTCATATAACAGCACCAAATATCCTATCACAAACTATTTATGCTTAATATGGTGATCATGCCACGCCTTCTGTCGATCCTTCGCAACCTGTTGGTGGAATCCTGCGATGAGATGATCTTCTTTAAGCTGAATTAACTATGCATCATGTTCGACTAATTCTATTGCATCATCCATACCCGTTGTGGCGGCAATGCACAAGCTGGGAATGATGCACTCCATAGGCATGACTGCCTCTTTCCCATAAACCAAATTAAATGGTGTCTGACCTATTATCCATTTGCAAGTGTTGTGATATGCCCATAGAACTATGGGAATTTTTAAGTCTCAGTCATCACGATTAACGTTACATACCTTGGTCAGTGCTGTCTCCAAAATTTTGTTGAAGGCCTCAAAGGTACCATTTTCCTACAGATGGTAAGGTGTACTCTTCTTATGTTGTATCTGGAGCTCTTCAGTTAGCACTTTTATAGTCTGGTTGACAAAGTGATTACCTTGGTCACTCATCAGGATCCTAGGACATCCAAATCATGTCACAATGTTCTAAAAAAAAAATCGTGCTTTCGTCGCAGCGGTACAATCAACGACTGGTGCAACCTCTTCCCACCGAGTCAAGTAGTCAGTTGCAGTGATGATATAGCATGTGCCAGTGCACTTACCTTGCGGATTGATAGGACCCACAAATTCGATAGCCCATTTATCAAACGGTTGGAGAGTCACCTACGGCACCAATGACATCTCGTCCCTCCACCAGGGTTTACCAACCCATTGGCAAACATCACAACTCCTTGCATAGTCTACGACACCATTATGCAATGTGGGCCACCATATCCCAGCATGCAACACTTTTTGCACAGTCGCGCGGCCTCCATAGTGACCTGCTGTGATTCTGGCATGTGCTTCCTCTAGAATGGAACCCTTCTCATGCGGTAAGATGCACTGTCGCAATATTTCATCAGGTCCAAGTTAATAGAGTTGTCCAGCAATGAGTTGAAAATCAAAGGCTTTTACGACCAACTGCTTCTTTTGGCTAATTGACATGTCTACTGGGGCGACACTAGTAGAAAAAAACTGAACAATTGGTGCATAGTGATCATCTGCGACTTCAAGTAAGAACAATTGTGCATCTGGCAAGCCATCTTCAATATTGGTTGGTTCTTCACCATTCTCAATGCATGACAGATGATTCGGGACAGCATTCAACCGTCCTGGATTTACCACTATTTCAAAATCAAACTCTTGTAACAAAATCAACCACCTACAGATTCTCCCCCCAAACATAGGCTTATTGGCTAGGTATTGAAAACCAGAATGATCAGTGAACATCTTGAAGTGTCCACCCAACAGATAGTGCCTAAAATTTTGTAGAGCATAAACCATCGCTAGGACTTCCCTCTCTGTCGTGGTATAATTTCATTCAGAAAATGATAACTTTCTACTAGCATATGATATTGGATGATCCAAGTCTCCTTCACCTGGATGCACAAGAAAAAACCCTAGCACAGTAGAGGAAGCATCAACATGCACATGGAATTATTTATTCCAATCAGGGAAAACTAGTATTGGTGCAGATGCCATCTTGGCCTTCAGGGTGTCGAAGGTTCCTTGACATTCCAGAGTCCATTCAAATGCAACTTCTTTATTTAGCAGCTTTTCCATGGGCGCAGTAATCGCATCGTATCCTCTGATAAACTTTTGATAGTATCCCATATGTCCCAGTGTCACGCGGATCATTTTTACATTTGTTGGTGGTGGTAAACTGAGGATTAGCGCAATCTTCATCAGATCAACCAACATACTCTCTTTGCACACAATGTTCCCAAGTAGTATGCCAAAGGGTGCACAAAAAATACATTTTTTGGAATTCAATGCAATTTGATGCTATCTACACTGTTCAAGCATCAGTCACAGGTTGTCCAGATGGTCTTTAACTAGACCATAGACGGTTCAGTCATCCATATATACCTGTAGGAATTTTTGAATAAAATATTTAAATACCCCAACAACTACACAGAGGAATATAGAAGGTGCATTCTTCAGCCCAAATGGCATGACAGTATATTGGAAATAGCCCCACTCAGTGACAAATGTGGTCTTAAGGCAATCCTCCTTCGCAATCCGGATTTGGTGGTGTTGCAACTGCAACTTTTTTCCCAAATTTTTCAAATTTTGGACCCTCCTTTTGATTTTATCTTACCTGGAATTGTTTGGATTCCTGAACTCTATTTTTCCTCTGCTACAAATTTGGATTTTTGAGTTTGAATTGAGGTCAACTATTTTCATTCATTTTGGAAGTAGAATGATCTAAAACTGCCAATGCTTTTTACTGTGGAACTTAACATTTTTTTATTTTCGAATGGTTTGGTTTTATCACTATCAAAGGTTTGTTGAAGATTGAATCGGGGCATTAGTTCTCTATGTCGTCAATGGCTAGTCCTGTTTTTCACTGATGTGATTTTATCTCTTTTATTTTATTTTATTGTTGTCGTTTTTTTTTTATCACTGTCGGAGCACTAGTCTTCTAAGTCGCCGCCATTTCGGAGGGAAAATGGAAAACGTTCCGACGGATAGCTCTTATCTTTGCAGATAACATGGTTTTATTGTTTTAACTTCTTTTTTGACTTTATCGCTATTAGAACAATGTTAACTTTGATTGGAGGGCTATTTTTTTTGTTGCCGACACGGCAGCTGCATTAAGCTTTAAACTCGTCGATCTGTAGTCCTTAGTTCTTCCGATTTCCGATAGTTTTCTTTGTCACGGAAGCCGTAGTTAGTTTGTCTCTCATCGTTGCGGTTTCGTAGTGAACTATCCTGCCGATACATAGTAGTTAAAGCTTCCAATCGTTGATGGTTTCTCGATTACTGAGACCCGTAGTTGGTTTGACATCTTCCGTTGCAGCTTTCTAGTAAACTATCTCGCTGATGATTAGTGGTTCTGAGCGCCGACCTTTAGCTTTAGATTTGCTGACCGTTGATGCTTTTATGTTGACTGTGGAACCTTTAGTTGTGGCTGCGTAATGAACTATTCTGCCGACACATTATGGTTAGTCCTTCTAATCATCGATGCCTATGTCTTTAGTGGGTAGTGGTTCCGATCTCCGATGCCTGTACGATAGTTTTTAGTGTTTTATTTCGTCGACGTTTTATTTTTCCATGGAACCCTTAGTTTGTATGAGTTCTGCCATTGTGGTGGATTAGTGAACTGATCGTTTGACATACAGTTGTTCCATTTGCTGATGAAGAGTTTGTCTGCCTGATACTTAGTATTTTTCCCACCATTTTTGTGTGCTTTTACTCTATTTTTTTGGGACGGCAGAGTTTCTCCTTGGGTTTTGGTCGAGTCTAGTTTTCTCCGAGATGAAGAGCACAGTTTAGGGTTCATATTGGCGATTACATTGTTATGATTCATACTTTCATTAGAGGATTTTGAATTAGTCCAGATGCGGCCTGGATTGAGATAATTTGTGTTATTGGGTTTGTGATTTTAGTTTGGATAGTGGTTTTAGTGGTTTTCAAGACACAAACTCGCAAGATTTCTTTGTGTCATCATTTTTTCTTTTCATGCATTAAAACTGTGTATATTTTATCTTATAGAATGTATACAGAGAAGGTAAATGGACTGATATAGTTTTTGGTTATTCATGATAGGATGATTGCTGTTGCAAAGAAGACATATCTAAAAGACAAAGCAGAAGGGAGTTGGCTGAGGAAAGGAAAAGTAAGAAATAGAGATCTTGCTCAAAAAAGAAGAAAGTGAAGGTCTGAGATCAACAAGATCTCAAGAATACCAACATATTACTGAGCAGAATCGATAGCAGCAGAGGCCCAGGCTTGGGAAAAGTTCATCAGTTACCAAGCTGGTCCCTTTTTTATAAAGTGCTCTTAAATCTTAATCTGAAATGTAACGTATTGTATAAATCATGAGCACTCACTAAAAGACAAAATTGTGAGATTAAACGGTTGGGGGGGAGCCCAAAGGTCACAGGGGGAGCCCAAAGGTCACCAAGGGGGCAACCCAAAAGTTTTTCTATTTGTATAAATATAGGAGAGTTATATGTAATTAGGGACTTTTTCCCAGATAGATTGGTGAGATTATGTTGTAAGAAGAACTATTTCCTTTTGCAATAAGAATTTCAAGTTTCCTGTTGGAGAAAGCTTGGTGGAAGATTTCAAATCCTGTGCTATGGGATGAAGTCCAAGCTAATAGTCCAACAACATTCCATGACTACATTGCATACATTTCATATAAAGTGTGTGTATCAAAATATTTAAGGCTCAATTTTCTCAATTTTTTGAAAAAAAAGACTTAAATAAACTAGCGAGGTATATACCAAACAAATCTTATATAATGGTTTCTTTTTATGCTAATGAAAAATCATCATTTGTAAAAATTGTAAAGAAAGTAAACTAAATCAAATAATGACTCTTCTATATTTAGTAACTCTTCATGTATAAACACAAAAAAGGAATCAATTGACCTATGAATAGTAGTGGGCAATATGCTCTACAGTGTTGAAAATTTAGAAATTATTTCAAAAGAAAATCAACAAAACATAATTACTCTAATACCTGGATTATGACATCCCACCACTTGACCATGCTATCATCACCTGCTGAAAGTAATGAGGTTTGTCCTATGAAGAATACCTCACCAATCCAATAAATGGAGACATCCATTACAAAACTAGTGGTTAAAGGAAATGTTGATCCTTTGAATAGTTCCTTCCATCTTAGCTACAATATGCTATTGACTCATATGCATTACAAGGATGGTGGCATAGAGACTATTGAAATAATATTTCTACAAGTTCCAGTTTTATTGTGAGCTTCCCATTCTTCATAAATGTGTGAAGGATCTAGGGGAACAATAGATGATGGGTATGGTCTTGTTGGAAAAGATTGATTTAAAAGTTAATGAGTGGATCTCACATGTACATGAAGTGACTCATGGAAAAAATGTTAGGACCTTGCTTATCAAAATGGATCAAACATGAAAAAATTCAACATAGGAAAATAAGGAAATGTAGGACTCTGTGGATTAGATTAGAGTCCATAATCCAACAAACCATGGCAATTTAACAACGCAAAATGAATAAGAATTTAACCATGAGCAGAAGTCGGTCCCCAAGATTTTGGAGAAGAAAAGGTATAAATAAGTGATCAAAAGTTTTAATTTGAATGCAATTTCGGATCTTCTCTGAGGTCATTTTTTGTGGACTGAGGCAAACAGACTGAGGAATTTCGGGTATGTGACTGAGGCAAATTCGGCCCCATGGAAAGACTGAAAATTTTCTTGGTCAAAATATTCATTTTTGGATAGTTTTTCATGAAAAAATTGCTAGGCTATGGAGAATAATTTTGGTGGAGCCAAGTTGCTTTCTCTTGGGGATGAAATCATAATTTTGAAGGACTATTTTTTTTTCCCTAGCTGAGGCACTGTGATTTTTGTGGGATAGTGACTATTGATATTCAACCATCCAATAGTCTAAATTTTATTACAGCAACAACCATTTGACTTACCAACAGTTGCTTGTGACCTTAACTCCACACTGATGACAAGTTTTTTTTGGGTGTTTCACTACTCTAAAAATTGCAATGGAAGAGAGTGAATATTTTAGCTCTGAATTTAGGGCATCACTGAGGCAGCTATTGAGGAGATTCGGGACTGAGGAGCAGCAACAGTAAAGGGTGTTATACATAGATAGTTGGAGAAGTGGGAGTTACTAAGCACTGTGTAAATTCATCAAGTATTCCATGTTCAAGTAAGTATGACTTTACCTTAAGTCTAAAGCAACATTTGAATTGTGACTATTTTGATAGCCGTAGCTTTTTTGTTCATGAGAACTTTGATAAAAAATTATGGGTTGAAGGACTCTCCAAGGTTTAGTCCTGCACCCTTTTGGGTTCGGAAGGTGACAGTCTTTATGACTATGCATTGAATTGATACGACATAAAGAGTGATGATTAAGTGAGACTGTGCAGTGTATGAGTAGATGTTTTGACATAAGTAGTATATCAGCAAACTCCTTGGTATTGTGCCATGAGTAGTGTATGAGTAGACTTCTTTGATCTAAGCAGTGATAACATTTGATAGTGACTAGTGATAAGAAAGTATCTACAAATCTCTGAGGACGAGTTTATTTTAGCACAACAGGAAGCATACCAGGTACATACAGTCTGACCAAGAGCTGGATGGTGATAGACCTTGTTGATGATAATGCTACAATTTGTGATGATAAACTAGTGACTTCTTTGGACATCTGAGGTTACTAACAGTCCTCTGATAGCTTGACACACAACCTGAGTATGAGATGTTTGAAAGATAAAGTGGTATACTCAGTGGTGTATTTATGAAGTGTGAAGTTGCATGATAATTCCATATTGATGCATGCTATGTAGATGATGCTTTGATAATGATACAAGATATAATGATGAGGGTAGACATATATGAAAACTTGTACATGATGATGAGTGCCTTGCTCTATGATGATGCCTAATTATGCATGCTTGATGCACCTGTTGATAATGATATATCTGGGTCGTCAGTGATATATCCCAAGATGAAAATTGCAACATTGATCTGGAAAAATATTTGTAGCTAGGGATGAAATTTGGTAAGGGTGGTTGAAAATTGAAAAATGTGTTTGAAGCCATTTTGGAAAGCATTTATCTTTCAAGAGAAACTAGAGAAAAAAATACAAATATGTGGAGAGGTGCAGAATGTGAAATATTAAAGCCCTATGACCTTCTTTCTCACCAGGAATGTGTTTTGAGTACCTCTGTGCACTTCATAAACACTTGTTAGGTTGTTTCAATAGATATATTCTTCAAAGAAGAATTTTCTTGTTTTAGAACAACTCCAAACTTTTTGGTTTCATGATGAACCTAACAATGTAGAAATGTCAAGGATGTCAAAAGACCCCTGCCTAACTTGTAGAACATTTACATAGTCTATATTCTTGCCTCTAGTGATTGTTTTTTTCCTCTGTGTATGGTAATCATCATCATCAACTAAATGTATGTGTGTGCACATGCATAAATACCCAATACACAGCTCAATCAAACAAAAGAAAACATATTTATACCTTGATTTCTGGATCTTCACACGGTATTCTTATGCTTTACCTTTCAAAACATCATTCAACATACTTCATTTTTTGTCATGTTGCAATAGTTTCATGTTAGGATCCATCAAATATATTTATGTTTGTTTATGAAAATAACAAAAAAATCTAAATTAATACAATTCTAGTACAATGTAAATTACAATACTATTCAACTATTCAAGTAAATTAATTGTTAAGAATATATCACCTGATAAAACATGGATAACCAAAAATACTATGTATATAAGGCCATCGATCTAATCAAAACTCCATTTCTTTCCTCTTAACTATGAAAATGTTTCTCAACGCTATATGTAACAAGTTCCAATGGAGGAGTCAAATAGCAATAGTGAAAATTACACAGTAAAAATATAGAAATAGATATCTTTTAATGTATTCTTCCTTACCATTCATTGAGCTCCTCTCTGTTTCAAGAATAATTTAATATTCTCTAGTAAACATGACCAACCATGTGAAGGTGGAAGCTCTTATTCCCCCCCTCTGCCCCCCCCCTCACATCACTCTCAACTCCCCAAACCCAATGCCTATACTGGCAAATAACAATTTATTTCACTATTTCACAAAGCAAATAACAATGCATCTACAATGCAAATTATTTCACTCAATAGTTGAAAAATGATTTCATTAAATCATTCTTTAAAACATTCATTAAACCATTCAATCATTCAACAGCTGAAACAACCATTCATTAACTCATTCATTAAAACATTAATTTAGTCAATGGCAGAAAAAAAAATCAATAAACAATTCAGTAAAGCATCGAGTCATAAAAGACTGATTTTGTGCTATGCTTTCAAAAATATATTTCAAATTTACAAAAAATTTTAGAGTGATGGATTTATAAAAGGCCTGTGCATATATTATGTGGCCTTGGATTCCCGTGTTTCCAAAATTTTCCATTCACCCCATTGCAATGTCAAACCCTTCTTTGAGAGCCTATCTGCCTCCTTATTTCATTCCCTGTAAACATGAGTGAAAGAGATTGATTAAAAGAATGAGAGAGAATGGGTTGTCTCTTAAAATAATGCATCTAGAGAAGCGGTTCTACATTTATGTATCTTATTCATCTAGTTTATAACCACCATTGAGTCACCATATACTTGTAACTGTATGTAATTTCTTTCATTGGAAAAACAGAGAAGTAATTTGAATGTCATGAGTTCTGCATAGCTGTTGGTTCCAGTTCCTAGGCCCAAAGAAATTTGAAAAAAATGACTTTGATTTAGATATAAGCATGCACCTCCTGAGTTTGTGCACCAAATGCTTGTTTTCTTCCATCCAATTGCTAGACCTCCAGAGCGGCCGATGGCACTTTGCGCTGTGAAAGAGTATTGCAGAAGAAGTGATGTTAAACTAGTTTCAACTTCCAGCTCTAGACCCATTGTTTCTTGTGGAAGGATGACTTCTTGTTACCACCTAATTTGTACTTAGTGGTTTTTATCAAGTGAGCCCGGTGAACCGGACAGGGTTAACTTGTTCAGACTTCAAAAAGACCTTTGGAAGTACTTCTAGGAAGTGCTTGTTGTATCATATCACATGTTCATACCCCATGGGGGAATTGTAATCAATGTTATAGTATGATAGTGTTTGTAAAAGACTCGGTCTCTTAGACTTCATTTGTCAATCTGATCAGCCTAGGGTGTTTTTTCCCTTGGTTATTATTGGTTGTTGAATAAACGATTGATAATTTCTGAGTTTTTCACTCCATACCTCCAGAGTTGGGGTGGTCGGCTTGGAATTTAGGCCAATTGAGGTTATTAGAGTCTATGTGTCAATGTATAGACATCATTTTTGATTCATATGAACATGTCTAAGTCCCCCTAGGTGTTTTTCAATTTTTCAATTTTTTAATTTTTTCAGTGTTTTTTATTAAATTTTAATTTTTCCAAAAGTTAGGCTATTTTTTAATAGTTTAATTGGAAAAATTGATTTTGTAATAAAAGTGGGCCAAATAATCGGTTTCAGTCATGTGGGTGCTCATTTTCAAGCTAAGAGCACCATGTAAACCCATGGACCCACTATTTCCTAGTTTTGAGTGATTTTTCATCACTCGGGTCAGAAAGCCCCAAAAATCAATTATTGATTATTTTAATTAATAAATTGATGAATAATGGAGCAAATCCAAAATCATAGATCAGTGGATTCTTAGCCTATTTGATTGAAATCAGTCAGATCTGAAGCAGATTGACTGGATCTGACAAATCCTTGACTGAAGGAGATGATCAAATCAGATCTAGAGTTGATCTTGAGCATCCTTTATGGGGAATTTCACCCTCCTTCTCTCTTCAACACGTTTTGGCTCATCTGGATGAGTTTTGGTGGATGCTTTAGTCAACAGGTTGAGGTGTCAGTCAGATCAACTCTTTGATTGACAATTGCACTCAGTGAGACTCAGATATTTCTTAGTTAGACATAGATCAGGCATTGATGGACTCTCCATCAGCATATTTGGTCTATCTCCTTGATATTTTCACCCCCTTGGGCTGGATCTCCTAGTTTTTGTATATATCCAGGCACATCCTCCTCTTCCAAGCTAGTTAGAACTGGGAAGGAGGTGCTGCTGCTATTGTAACTCTGTAATTCTTCATTTGAAATAAAGAAAATCTTCAGAGGAAATACGGTGTGGTGCCATTGCATGTGTGGATGATTATTTCCATTGTTTTACTGAGGTAACCTGTATATGTGGTCATTTTTTGCTAATTTCTTGTAGATCTGTGGTTAAGATTGGTAATTAGCTTATTAAAATCTTGATAGGAAAGGTGTTGTTCAATAAGTTTATTGACTGTCACTCTCCTTGGATGCATGTTTAGAGATCTATATTTAGCATGTCCTATAAGATTATATGCATGTTATCTTGAATCTCTTTGTATGTACTAATCAGATCTCACAAGTTTCTTGGCAAGTTCTTTGATTTCAGCTGAGTTGTAGGTTCATACTTTGGAGAGGATGCCGATCTATTTTTCTTCTTCATTCTCCTCAAAACATCTCAAATGCATAGTCCCTCGACATTCCACCTGAAAGCTCTACTGCGGATCTTCAAGGAAACCAACACTTTTCTCCTCTTCTTCCTCCCTCAAAATCAACACTTTACCCGGTTACTTGGTTCAGTTCATAGCTGTGATTTCATTTGGATATGTTTCATCAAAGTAAAATATAAATAGATCTGATATTTCATATCTCATAACCTAGACCTTGCACTTAAAAAGGTTTCATAAGCATTCTAGATCTAGCTGTAGGGAAATCGTCTTTTTTGCATGACAATTTAAAGGAAACTTGTAGATCGCATGCATTAGATTTCCTTTCAATTTTATAAAATTCATTATTCTGCAATATTAGTGCATTTTTTTTGGATGCACAAAAATCAAGCCAAGATCCCAAGGAAATCTTGCTTTCCTTGGTTCCTTTTCTGCCTGTTTAGCTAGTTTTAACTTCATTTTTTGTGAGATAAGGTAGGCTGATCCAAAGGTACTCTTAAAGTGATTTTGGGAATTTTTTATTCTAATATGCTCGCTTTATTTTATCATGTATGACATAAGGAAAAGGAATCTTCTGTTCGAAGTGGCCTCTGGAGCGCTCAAATCCCCCCAGGGGTCTCCTTTTTCACTAAAAATTCAAAAATTTTCCAAAGTTGTAAAAGCTTGGTTTCAACACATATAAGGACCAAGAAGTTTATGATATATCAGTCCTCTGATATTGTAACCAGTAATAAATAAAATCATCTTTGGAATAGGCTCTTTCGAGCCCATTCCCCATCCCCCCTGGGGGGATTTGTGTCGGTGCCTTTTTCGTCGATTTCTGTTTATTTCTTGTTTACTAGAATTGATCGAATTTGCAGGGTAGTATACTTGATTTTGTTATTAATTCCATACTCCATATCTTACATTTCAAAGTAATCGTAATACTTACCCCATGATTTCCCGATTGACCGAAAGGGGAAAGAGATTCGTGGTAGGATTAATTAAGAAACTTGAACTATGTATCTGTTTGCTATTTTCTATCATTTGTTTATGAGAAAATTTAAAATTAACCCCTCCTTGATTCCCCAATTGAGATCCACTTGGATCGAAAGAGGTTCTTGGAGGATTTTCTTTTAAACAAGAACATCCAGTTTAAAACTTACTAAAATTGACAAGACTCTAGTGTGTATGCTCTGCACTTGGCTGCAGTTCGTCCGATCAGTCAAGCTGTATCAAAAGCACTTGGGTGACTAGTATAATTAGGACTCACTCTCCCCAACTAAAAAACCATCAGGTGAAAATCCAACACCTAGATCAAACCTCTACGGTGGAAAAATACCCAAAGGAAGCGGGAACTTACTGAAAAGTGACCTCAGGGCGCCGATCTCTGTCACACCCTAACAGGTGCATTACGAAAAATAGCCCTAGAGACTCCATTTTAGCCCACATATTCCTTGTGGGTAGCTGTAAAGGTTTAGTTTTGGACATACTCCAAGTACTCTCGGGTATATCTGGAGTCCCCCTTTGCCTAATTTAATCAACTCATACTTCACATTTAACTTAAAACATACCAAGATGCAATCGCAAAACATTCACTCCAAGCACATGCAAGCACATCGATCTTATTGATTTGACTCCATTTTAAGGCACTGGTCATTTTTGCTTCATATTTACATTGTGTATTAGCTTTGTGCTTTCGTGTGTTTATTTTCGTATCTCGTCATCTTTAATTGTCTATAGTTAAAATATTCAAACTCCTAAATAACTGATTCAATTTAACATCATCACACTAAGTAATTCTCCTTAGTAACTTAATAGGGTCTACCCCCCTTGCCTCCGTCAGGAGTTGAGCCTAAATGGAGGAGTCAAGAACAAGGTGACAACCTTGACTCGAGACTTTCCCCCAAGGACACACCGAGTGGCTTGAAGATTTCTACCACGTGACCCAAGTGTGTGAAAGGCGGCAACACTTCTAGTGATAGAACTGTAGAAATTCTAAAGCCTTGATGGCATAAGGAATTTCATAAACTGGCTAAGGATATAGGCACACAATTAACCTCACAAAGAATTGTAGAGAATTAGCATAACGAGAGAAGAAGAAGAATGAATGAACACACATTAATGAATGATCAATAAAATGATAATTGATATTATTACATATGTAATACATCCTTATAAAGGAAAAAGGAGTAGCATGGAGACAACTCAAGCTAGCTCATAAAGCAGGCGTACTAATTATGATAAACCCCATAGTTGACTAAACCACTTCCCAATCTACCAAGCACCTCACAAATTAGAAATAGCATGTGTGAGTGATGATGAGTGAAGGAAAGACTTGCTAATCCTAGAATATGGAGAGAAAATAATGGAGGATGGGTTGGAAACAAAAGATGCTAGTTTCCTAGTTGACTAGCTTTACCTTATCCATAGAAAAGCAGGATAAAGAAAAAAAAGCAGAATAAAGCAGAATCTACTGTAAAGCACAGTTACCAATTATGGATGGCCATAAAGTGGTCAAGATCAACCCAGAATCATAAATAAATCATTCCTAGGATATAGATGGCAAGTGTTGACTCTAAGATGCAAGTGGACGCCAACTATCTAAGCTAGTGGGTAGGAAATTAATCAAATAATGATTAATTATTTTATGAGTGGGTTTATTATATTCCAAAAAGAACCTCCATCATCCTTTTTAGAGCAAGCTTTTTCCGAGTGCTTACCAGACCCCTGCAGTTTAGGGAGACAAATTTCATTTGGGCACCCCATCTGGGGTTTGCATTGCTCTAAGCGCCCCAAAAATGGTTGTTTGTATGCCACTTGCCTGATCCCTGAGCGCCATGCTCTGGGCCGTAGAGAGGTGAGATGGTCTTCCTCTCCCTTTCCCTTTGGATGTGATCCTAGAATTCACCCCTAGTCCTTTTGTAGGGATTTTTGGTTTTTGAGGGATTGGAATGTCCCTTGAATGAAGGTGGAAATGAATAGAGGAGGACTGAGTGGGAAAGTCATTTTTTATGGTGGAAGGGGAGGTTTCCTGGTTTGAATTGGAGGTACTTTTGAATGCGGGGGAGGAGGTGCCATTTTTTGGGGTAGGGGGACTGTTTGTGATAGGGGTAGGCAAATATTTTTCCTCATTCAAAGATAAATCATTCAATTGATTGCTAAGGGAAGAAGTGTTCATACCCAGTGGGGGAGACGTGATCCGACACTGTTCCATCTATTGAGGAGGCCCTTTTACTGCTATTGCTCCTGCTCTTTTCAGTTGATCCAATGGTTGTTCTGTGACCTCCGACCTGAGAGGATTTTCATCTGAAGCTATGTTCGGATCAATTTCTTTGGAGCTCGGGGCCTCTGTTTGCCTAGCACACTTCTTTCTTTAAGTTGTTGAGGGAACAAAGTTTGGGCATTCTCTTGCCAAATGTCTTGTTTCATGACTTTTGCGGCATCAAAACGGGAGCCCTTGATAGTCCAACAATTGTCTCTTTTTCTTGTTTTTCCATACAAAATTAAAGGCTTCAAGAAGACTGGTTTTGATGTTCAAAGAGACTAGGATCCTGGCTACCTTTTTGATGTCCATCTATTGAAATGAGAGTTCCACTTCAATGAAAGTCCCCAGCTCATTCCCGATTTCACTAAGGTAGGCCGAGTTCCAGAATTCCAATGGTAGTCCTGACAGGCGAACCCAGACTGGTATTATTGTGTCCAGTTGCTCTATTTTCACATCGAACAAGGGGGTCCATTGCTTTAGCTAAAACGGGGTTTTCCAATATGTCCAAACTCTACTGCGTATTTGGTCTGCATCTAAACAGGAAGCTGAACCATCTATTTTCAAGGGAATTAATAATCGGGCCTTCACCTTGAAGCCCTGTCCAATTTTTCCTGGACCATTCCTTCATTTGCCCCAGGGTGGGATTTATTCCTATGATTTTCTCGATTAGGGTTAATCCATCCATATCCCATGCTTCTTCCATGGTGCAACGGACTCCACAACTTACGTTAAAATCTCGTCTAGAGGGAATTAAACACTGAATATTTCATTTTTTGGAGTTCAATTATTCGGCGGCATCTCCTGTGCGTGTTCCCTGTGACATTGAAGGATCGATTTCCCTATTTGGGGTTCCTTGTGGTTTCGCCTAGGGAAGTTTGATGAAAATAGTTGCTGCAACTGTGCTGTGAGGTTGAGGTTGGAATAAGGAGTATGGGCCTCCTCCTAAGGCTGGGTTCAATGGTCGTGCTACAAACACACCTAGCAGCTCTTCATCTGGCAGAGAAATCAGAACCCTGTTCTCTTCATCTGGTGGAGAAACCGAAACCTTGGTCTTGCTTCTAGCTGTCAAATTTTCTAGTGTATTCTACATTGTGTCCAGGGACGGTATACCAGTAATTTCCGGTGAGGAGAAGATGTTGATCTCTTGCTTCCACGGGTCAACAAAGTTTTCTTCCATGTCTACCGGACCTACTCCCAACTCACAAAAACCTCCTTATTGAACTGAGTGTCCAAAACGAAAATGAGTCTATTTCTTATTATATATTATATTTTTTTTATAAACCGCCCATCGGATATCCAACGCATCGGTGTCGGATAATCGCCAGTTTTTCTTTCGTAGATGTTGAAAAACCACCCTGGTAGTGTCAGTTCCTTGTCGGATATCCAATGCATAAGTGTTGAATAATCGCCAGTGTTGCTTTCGCAGATGTTGATGATCCGACCCTTCTAGTGTCGGTTCCCTGACACTACCAGGGTCGAAAATCTGGCTCACTTATGTCAGATATTCGATGGTTCTATAAATATTCTGTTACCAGCATTCTAATGATTGATTTCTATCCAACACATTCGTGTGAAATGTTGGACGACGTTGGATTTTGTCATTGAATTTCAAGTTCAAATATTGTAGTGATCCTGTGGTGTCCAAGCTAGGAGCTACTCGAAGACAGAGGTAAAAAATGAAACTCATATTCCTAGCCTTAAAAGAGTTATCTTGACTTTGAAATATTGGTTTCCATTTCCTAAATTGGACTATCATCAATGATTTAAAGTACATACATTTGCCATTTGGGAAATCAGACATCTAGAAGAATTCAACATGTTGGTTTTATTGTCAAAATAGTCTATTTCTCAAAGAAGAACCTGTCCAGAGATCTGTGTTCACCAGTTAGTCGCTAATGGTTGCAGCTGCAACTTTTTTCCCAAATTTTTCAAATTTTGGACCCTCCTTTTGATTTTATCTTACCTATAATTGTTTGGATTCCTGAACTCTGTTTTTCCTTTGCTACAAATTTAGATTTTTGAGGTTGAATTGAGGTAAACTATTTTCATTCATTTCGGAAGTAGAATGATCTAAAACTGCCCATGCTTTTGACTGTGGAACTTAACATTTTTTTTTATTTTCAAATGGTTTTGTTTTATCGCTGTCAGAGGTTTGTTGAAGATCGAATCAAGGCATTAGTTCTCTATGTCGCTGATGGCTAGTCCTATTTTTCGCTGATGCACTTTTATCTCTTTTGTTTTATTTTATTGTTAGTGTTTTTGTTTTATCACTATCGGAGCACTAGTCTTCTAAGTCGCCGCCGTTTTGGAGGGAAAATGGAAAACGTTCCGACGGATAGCTCTTATCTTCACCGATGCCATGGTTTTATTGTTTTAACTTCCTTTTTGACTTTATCACTATTAGAAAAATGTTAACTTTGATCAGAGGGCTAGTTTTCTTTTGTTACCGACACGACGACTGCATTAAGCTTTAAACTCGTCGATCCGTAGTCCTTAGTTATTTCGATTGTCGATAGTTTTCTTTGTTGCAGAAACCGTAGTCAGTTTTTCTCCCACCATTGTGGCTTCGTAGTGAACTATCCTGCCGATACATAGTAGTTAAATATTTTGATCGTCGATGGTTTCATGATTACTAATACCTGTAGTTGGTTTGACATCTGCCGTTGCGGCTTTCTGGTAAACTATATCACCGATGATTAGTGGTTATGAGCTCCGATCTTTAACTTTAGAGTTGCCGACCGTCAATGTTTTTATGTTGACTACGGAACCTTTAGTTGCGGCTGTGTAATGAACTATTTTGCCAACGTATTATGGTTAGTCCTTCTGATTGCTGATGCCTATGTGTTTAGTGGGTAGTGGTTCCCATCCCCGATGCCTGTACAACAGTTTTTAGTGTTTTATTTCACCGACCTTTTATTTTTCCACGGAACCCTTAGTGTGTATGACTTCTGCCATTGCAACAGCTTAGTGAACTGACCGTCCGACATACAGTTGTTCCATTCGCCGATGAAGAGTTTGTCTGCCTGATACTTAGTAATTTTCCCACCATTATTGTGTGCTTTTACTCTATTTTTTGGGACGGCGGAGTTTCTCCTTGGGTTTTGGTCGAGTCTAGTTTTCTCCGAGATGAAGAGCATAGTTTAGGGTTTGTATTGGCGGTTACATTGTTATGATTCATAATTTCATTAGAGGATTTTGAATTAGTCTAGATGCGTCCTGGATTGAGATAATCTATTTTATCGGGTTTGCTATTTTAGTTTGGACAGTGGTTTTAGTGGTTTTCAAGACACAAACTCGCAGGATTTCTTTGTGCTGTCATTTTTTCTTTTCATACATTAACACTGTGTATAGTTTATCTTATAGAATGCATACAGAGAAGGTAAATGGACTGATACAGTTTTTTGGTTATTCACGACAGGATGATTGCTGCTGCAAAGAAGACATATCTAAAAGACAAAGCAGAAGGGAGTTGGCCGAGGAAAGGAAAAGTAAGAAATAGAGATGTTGCTCAAAAAAGAAGAAAGTGAAGGTCTGAGATCAACAAGATCTCAAGAAGACCAACATATTACTGAGCATAATCGATAGCAGTAGAGGCCCAGGCTTGGGAAAAGTTCATCAGTTACCAAGCTGGTCCCTTTTTTATAAAGTGCTCTTAAATCTTAATCTGAAATGTAACGTATTGTATAAATCATGAGCACTCACTAAAAGACAAAATTGTGAGATTAAATGGTTGGGGGGGGAGCCCAAAGGTCATAGGGGGAGCCCAAAGGTCACAGGGGGATCCCAAAGGTCACCAAGGGGGCAGCCCAAAAGTTTTACTATTTGTATAAATATAGGAGAGTTATATGTAATCAGGGAATTTTTCCTAGATAGATTGGTGAGATTATGTTGTAAGAAGAACTATTTCATTTTGCAATAAGAATTTTAAGTTTCCTGTTGGAGAAATCTTGGTGGAAGATTTCAAATCCTTATACAATCCTTATACCATGGGTTCAATCCTTATACAATCCTTATACAATCCTTTCACACAATCCTTATACCGCGGGTTCAATCTATACGGACTCTGGCGTACCGGTTTTGCATCTGGCTTGAATGGAATCTTCATTTCCCCTAAATCACCAAGTACCCCCTTCATTTCTGAGAATCGCGTTGGAAAAAGGTCCTGGAATTCATGCAATAGATCGTTGAATTTGGCCATCGTCTCTTCGCTCAAATAGTCTCTGACATTAGCAAATTTTGGATTTTTTGTCGACCCAATGTTAACTTTTCAGATCCTCAGCGGCTAGTTCATCAAGTCTGTCGGTATGTTGGGAGTTGTGACACCATGGCTTCCTTCAAAATTTGGAATAAGAAAATGTGCCTTATAAGAAAATGTGCCAAAATAAGTTTTTGTGAGTTAGAATTCAAGAACCAATAGAATTTCAATAAAATAAGTCAACCATAATGGTTGAATTGACATATTTGTCATTAAAAAAAACTACTTTTTTTGTTTGTATTTTCGACATATCTCATTGTATTTTTACTCAAATTTCGATCGGGAGAGCTCATTGGATGTGAAATTTGATTCTGAATCCAACGAGTACCCACACTGCATACTTTTGATGGACCCCGCTACCCCAAAAACAAGAAATACCAGAAAAATGTGATGATGATGTCATCATCACGTTTTTTCTAGTATTTCTTGTTTTTGGGGTAGCGGGTCCATCAAAAGTATGCGATGTGGGTACTCGTTGGATGCAGAATCAAATTCCGCATCCAACAAGCTCTCCTGATCGAAATTTGAGTAAAAACACAGGGAGATATGTCGAAAATACGAACACAAAAAGTAGTTTTATTCTTTCTTCCTCCAAAATTAATCAATATTATTTTATTATTTTAACTATTATTTTATTATTTTAGCTATTATTTTATTATTTTTCTTAGGAGGCCCATTTTAGACCCCAAAATTCCTCTAATGCATAATGTTTGACATTCAATCAAATGATGGGCGGGGTCATTTTGTCCATCATACCATCAGCATGATAGAATTCTATATCACCAAAGTGGACCATCATCAACCTGCAACATTGCTCCCAGTCATGGATCGTCTTTTTTTGTGTCGCCCACCATCGAGCCGGAGAAGCCTTCAGTGCTACATCAAGAGCCAGTATCCTTTGTGGTTCAAACACCTTTTCTTCAAATTCTTGGAAGAAATCAGATAGTCTCGACAGTCCTTCGTAAATGGTAACTCAAGAGTCTCAGTTGCAACATGCTGTAGAGACTGTGTAATCAACCCACATTTTCTGAATGATACCTGATGCAGCCGATTCTGCCAATTTTCTAGAGCGTTGTCAGAGTTGGAGGATGTGGAAGTTGTGCTGCACCATCCAAGTTCGCCATTGATAGTAGGGTGGATATAGTCCTCGGAGATGTTATAAGCATGATCCCAACTTCCCTCGACTTCCTCCTTGATGGGTTTAACGTATCGCCGTCCTTCCTCAGGTTCCATAGGATAAATTACTCTAACATCCTGGTTTTTAAATGTCATAACACGTTTTTTGAAGTTGATAACCGCCATGCTATCATTAGCCCATCCAATTCCTAGTAGTGTGGGATAGGAACAACCATCTCCTACAACTTCTATTACATCAAAGTCAGCAATTGTTTTCATACCTTCAATGTCGACAACCAATGGGATGAACCTTCACCTAGTTGGCTAAACGCAGTTGTACCGACGACCATCCCAACATTGGATTCCCATTTAATTGCCAGGTTTTATTTGTCAGGATGTTTACATCTGATCCAAGGTCCAAGATGATCGAGTCAACCTCATAATCCCCAATCTGGACATTCATCCTCATCTCCTTTCCGTTCTTCCTTTTTTGCAAGGAATTCATAGCGAAATCCTTCACTATCTTATCCAGGAGGTGCAGTAATGCCTCGAGCTCGACAAGGGCATTCGAGTCCTTTCCCAATGATAGACATCTCTCAAAGAACTTGTGCAAGGTACCATATTGCCATGATGGTCCTGTCTCTACGGATGGATAAGAAGCAAATGGTATATCAACAATTGGTAACTTACTCGGATTTCTCCCAATCCCATTCTTTGCATCGAAGAAGGTATCTTTCTCTGTTGCAATATCAAAGGAGACCTTCTTCTTACCAGTGAGATGAACTTGTAGCCGTGGTCCATCATCTCTAGGTGTCGCACCAGCGTGAGTGACAATCCCAACATTGACATCCTTCATCTGCGGCTTAGCCTGAATAGTGGCAACTGTCGATCCTTGGTTCAAAGGTAGGCTCTGATTCAATGGTTGATTCATCGGTTAGTTCTACATCTAAGGCAGGTTCTAAGTTTGAGCCTATGGTGGGACCTGGTTCTGCATTATCGACAGGTTCTGAACTTGGAATGCAGGGTAATTCTGATTCTATGCATTATGTAACTGGGGAATTTGTCCTGCCTGCCATTTTGCAATCAACTGAGGGCAGCCTTCAACATTGTGATCGCTGGCTGCATAGCATGTGCACTGTACATGAAGGAACTCTCTCTGGTAATGCCCAAATACCCCACAAGTATAGAACTAGATTGATTCATGACCTCATCCTCCTCTGCGGCTAAATCCTCCTCCTCGACCTCTGAACCCTCCGCAGAATCCTCCTGAGACTCCTCCTTGCTGAAACTATGGTTGGGCTATTTGTTACTATGGTGGGTTAAGTTGTTGCTGAACATATTGCATGGCTTGAATATATTGCGGCTGATTATGCTGGAGTCACAGTGCTTGGTTATACTGTGGTCGTTTTACCATTTGTGGTTGTGGTGCGAACTGTGGGTGCGCCATAAACTATTGCTGTGGTTGCGCGGGGACAAATTGCAATGAAGGCGGTGGCGTATATGGTACCTGTGATTTTGGTTTTACTACTTGCGGTTGTTCTTGCACTATCCGGGGATCCTCTCCTTTCACAAAGTACGAATCATACTTTCTTTCCTGAAGCAAATCATAAGCACGGTAGTTTTTATCATCATGTCCAACTGATCGACAAAATGTACAATACAAACTTTCCACCTTGGTAACCATTTTCTGCATATAATCATAGTTCTCATGTCGATGCCCATAGACCTGGAATATGTGACACCATGGTGTGCCAGCACCACTCAACGGGCTTGGGGCTCTTGACAGTAAATAGTTCCAAAATTTTGGACAAGTATCCTTCGTATGCCCACTTGCATGGCAACGGGCACACCAAATATCATCGCGATCTTCCTTAGCCTTTTTGTGTTGGGCGCATGTTGGAAAGGGGTTTGGAGCAAGTGCTTTGCACAGCAGTGCAAGCTCATGTGGTACCATGCAAGAGAAGATTGGAACGATATGCAGGAAAATAACCGTTTTTGAATATTTTATGTTTATTTTGACCAAGTTTTGTTGCAATAGGTCAGTAGCGGTTAGAAGTCAATTATTAGTGGACTATCGATGTAAAGTCATAAGCCTATTTATAGATCCATTTTGGACATAGAGAGGGGGGAGAGATAGAGCGTCATATGTGAGAATTTTGTGAAAAATTCTATTGCATGCGCAATTGTAAGACATACGATCTAGTGCGATCTGTCTTATGGATATTTTCCTGTCTTGACTGCTATTTTCTCTGGGCTTCTTTCTGATGTATGCACTCTCAAGTTTTGGAGAAGGATTATGTAATGTGACGTATTTGCATGAGATTAATATATGATGCGATGTGTATGGCTCAATCCTTGTCTATTGTTAGAGATCTGTTGTGATGTTGCAACTCTGTTTTGTTGAAATGACATGTTATAGATGAGATTTAACCTCCTCCTATTATATCAATGTGATCTATTGGTTTAAGTTGTTATAATTTAAGCTTGATGCAGTATGATGTTCCTTGAACAATGCTGTGATATTTTGATACTGTATGAGGATTGAATAAGTTATGATCTCCCTCCGTCGGATCCCCATAACCTCCTCTCCCACTGTCCGAAACTCAGTTCTGACAGATCTCCTTTGAACACCTCAGGCGAGACCTCGTCTGCTTCGCAGATGTTGATGGGTAGGTTAAACCCTGTCTGGGCCGATGGTCAGGGAGATTTCACCGCAGGGCATCGAAAAAGTGGGAACCCCTGTCAATGAAGCTTTGTTGTTGGAGAGTCACCAAAAAATGGTTCTGTTTCTGGGACAGAATTGCAATTAGGATGGGGATATGTTCTGGCATCCGACTCGATCATAGATCGAGGGATGGTTTGATATGAAGTTGTAGGAGTTTGCTGAAGCCAAAAATCGGAATTGTAAGCTGTCGACGGGCCACTAGTTGGATAGATATATCCATGACGGTCATCATGAATGTTTCTTTTATGAATTCCCTATGCTCTTGCATGAATGGTTGGAAAAGTTTTCTAAGCATAAGACAAACTTTCAAGGAGGAGAGCTGACATCTTGGACCCCAGAATTAATCCAGGCGCTACAAGAAACTAGCAACAAGGAATCGCGGGCAGTCGAGGTATGGTTGGATAGTATCTTGGAAGGATATATCACTAAGTTTGTTGTTGATACTAATAAATCTTTCAGTGAGGTGGAAAGGGTGTTTTTCAGTGGACCTTGTGGAAGATTCCTTGTCACTACAACTATCGATTAAGCAACTAGTATGTGAAAAGGGTATCCTAAAGATGGACCAAGAGTAGTGGAAATATGGTGTGCGACAGAAAGGGGGGAAATTCATAAGGGAATAAGGGGTATATGGGCATGATTTTTGGTGAGAATGTAAAGGTCCTCAAAGAAACAAGTGGTTGTACAAGGGGAGGAGCAAGGTTTCAAGAAAAGAGGCAGAGGATGGGAGAAGGTCCTGTTGAAGTCGAAGTGTGATATCGTGAAGAACAACCACATGGGACGAAGTGAAATTTTTGTGACGATGAGGAAATATAGGCCCAGGATACACTCGGAAGAATGACATGATTGAACCCTAGCAGTAATGTGTCTACTCCTCCACGCACTACTCCACCACAAGGAAAGAACGTGCATTCTACGTCGACTTGCCCAATGTGTTAGCAACAGTCTATTAATAGAGGACCAGCAGGAGGAAGAAAGTCCAGAATGGCGGGAGATTAAATGATATTACCAATATTCAATGGAAATGGCACCAATGATCTTGAGTAGTACTCGTTCTTATGCAAAGCAATTTAGACTACTCAACAAACTATTGATGAGGATGTCAAGAAAAGTTAGCTAGCCACTACTTTGAGGGGACGCACATTAGAATTGTTTATGAGATTCACATGGGTGGCACAGGGAGGTACCACAAAGACACTGGATGAGATCAGAATAGGGCTATTCAAGGAATTTAAGAAGCCAAAATCCGAAGCTTAGTACATTACTGAATTGAAAGAGATTAAATAATTCCCCAATGAAACAATTTGGGATTTTGATCAGCGATTTAAGACATTGAGCAATGTTCAGCATAAAGAATGGTTTATCACAGTGCTTGTCCCGCATATTCGACAACCATTGATGTAGAAAAATATTGCGACACATAGCAAGGCTCTGGAGACCGCGATGAAATTAGAGGCATCGCCAGTAGGGGAAACCGCCATTGGAATGAATCAGATTTAGGCACAACTGGCCAATTTAACGATACAATTGCAAGAAATCAAAAAGGATAAGGAAGAATTTGATGATCTTTGGTGCACCCGTTTCCATGCAAGCAGACATACCAAGAATACTTGTCTGACATTTCAGAACTATTTGCTGTCAGGAGCCCCGAGCCCGTTGAGTGGTGCTGGTGCACCATGGTGTCGCATTTTCCAGGTCTATGGGCATCGACATAAGAACTGTGGTTATATGCAGAAGATGGTTAGCAACGCGAAAAGTTTGTATTGTACATTTTATTGATCAGTTGGACACGACGATAAAAATTGTCATGCTTATGATTTGCTTCAGGAAAGATTGTATGATTAGTACTTTGTGAAAGGAGAGGATCCCCAGACATCGCAAGCACAGCTGTAAGTAGTACAACCAGTAGCACAGGTACCATATATGACATCGCCTCCATTGTAGTTTGTCCCTGCGCAACCAAAACAACAGTTTATGGCGCAACCACAGTTCACACCACAGCTACAAATGGTAGTACAACCATAGTATAACCAAGCACCATGCCTCTAGCATAATCGGTCACAATATGTTCAATCCGCGCAATATGTTCAGCAACAACCTAACCCACCACAGCAACAAATGGCCCAACCATAGTTTCAGCAAGGAGGAGTTCGAGGAGGAATCCACAGAGGGTTCAGAGGTCGAGGAGGAGGATTTAGTCGTGGAGGAGGACAAGGTCATGAATCAGTCCAGTGCTATACTTGTGGGGTATTTGGGAATTACCAGAGAGAGTGCCCTCATGTGTAGTGCACATAGTGTGCAGCCATCAATCACAATGTTGAAAGATGCTCTTAGTTGATTGCAAAATGGAAAGCAAAACAAATTCCTCAGTTACATAATGCACAGAATTAGAATCAGCCTGCATTCCAAGTTCAGAACCATCCAATAATGCAGAACCAGGTCCCACTGTAGCCTCAGACTCAGAAACCACCTCAGACGTAGAACCAATTGATGAATCAACCATTGAATAAGAACCCTCCTTTGAACCAGGGATTGATAGTTGCCACTATTCAAGCTGAGTCGTGGATGAAGGATGTCGATGTTGAGATTGTCACTCATGTTGGAGCGACAATTGGATATGATGGACCATGGCTACAAGTTTGGCTCGTTGGTAAGAAGAAGGTCTCCTTTGATATTGCAACAGAGAAATATACCTTCTTCGATGCAAAGAACAAAATTGAGAGAAATCTGGGTAAGTTACCAGTTGTTGATATGCCATTTTCTTTTGATCCATCTGCAGAGGCAGGACCATCGTAGCAATATGGTACCCTGCAAAAGTTATTTTAGATTTTTCTATTGCTGGAAAAGGACTCGAATTCCCTTGTCGAGCTCGAGGCATTATTACACCTCCTGGATAAGACAATGAAGGATTCTACTGTGAATTCCTTACAAAAAAGGAAGACCAGCAAGGAGATGAGGATGAATGTCTAGATTGGGGATTATGAGGTTGACTCAATCATTGTGGACCTTGGATCATATGTAAACATCATGACAAAGCAAACCTAGAAATTGATGGGGAAGCCAATGTTGGGATGGTCATTGGTACAACTGCGTTTAGCCAACTAGGTGAAGGTTCATCCCATTGGTCATGTTTCAAACTTGGTTGTTGACATTGAAGGACTGCCGGGACTATCTGGCTTTGTCCAAGAATTTGAAGAAAAGGTGTTCAAACCACAAAGGATAATGGCTTTTGATATAGCACTGAAAAGTACTTCGGCTCGATGGTGGGAGACACACAAGCAGATGATCCATGACTGGGAGCAATGCCACAGGTTGATGATGGTCTACTTTGGCAATATAGAAGTCTATCATGCTGGGAGGTATGATGGATGAAATGAACCCACCCATCATTTGATTGAATTTCAAATGTTATGGATATCATGACCCAAGGATGAGTGGGTTCATGCTTTTGTTCATACTCTAGAAGAGATGCCACAGTCTTGGTATGTGGCAGCGGAATTGCGCAGAACCATTACCACTTGGGAGGAGTTGTTAGTTTTTTTTATGCAAACGTTTAGCTTCCAAGATTCCAACCCTGAGGTATGTAATGATTTACAAATTATCCATGATGTAGTACTGAAAGTCACCCCTGTTGCATACGCTGTTTATCCTCATGCGCATTTCTCTATCCAATCCATGATGACGTGCTACCACTTGTATGGGGATTCTGAAGATGATGATGAGCTGTGAAATGTTAATATTCCAGAGTCCAAAGGAAGCCATGGTGTTGCAGCTCCCAACATACCAATGGACTCGATGAACCAGCCATCGAGGATCCAAAAAGTTAACATTGGGTCGACAGAAAATCCAAAATTTTCTAATGTCGGAGAGTATTGGGGCGAAGAGACGATGACCAAAGTCACTGATCTATTGCAAGAATTCCAGGACCTTTTTCCAATGCGATTCTCAGAAATGAAGGGGATACTCGGTGATTTAGGGGAAATGAAGATTCCACTCAAGCCAGATGCAAAACCGGTATGCCAGAGGCCCTATGGATTGAACCCATGATATAAGGATTGCATGAAAGCTGAGATCGATAGGATGCTTGACACTAGGATCATTGAACCTGTAGAAGAATAAGATTGGATAAGCCCAATGGTGGTCCAAGATAAGAATACTGGTGAAATCCGCATTTGCGTCGATTTGAGAAAGTTGAATGATGCATGTGTACACGATCCGTTCCCGAACCCTTTCACAGATGAAGTCCTGGAAAGCGTAGGAATCCAGGAGGTATATTCATTCACAGATGGCTTTTCGGGATACCACTAGATCTGGACTACAAAGGAGGATCGCCATAAGACCACATTTGTCACCAAGTGGGGTTGTTTCTAGTATACCATTATGCCATTTGGGATGAAGAATGCACCTACTATATTCTCCTGTGTAGTTGTTGCGGTATTTAAATATTTTATTCAGAAATTCCTGTAGGTATATATGGATGACTGGACTGTCTATGGTCTGGTTAGCGATTGATGCTCGAACAGTGTAGGTAGCATCAGATTGCATTGAATTCCAAAAAATGTATTTTTTGTGCACCCTTTGGCATACTACTTGGGCACATTGTATGCAAAGAGGGTCTGTTGGTTGATCCGGTGAAGATTGTGTTGATCCTCAGTTTACCACCGCCAACGAATGTAAAAATGCTCTGTACGACACTGGTACATACAAGCTACTATCGCAAGTTTATCAAAGGATATGCTACGATTACTATGCCCATGGAAAAGATGCTAAAGAAATACAATGCATTTGAATGGACTCTGGAAAGTCAAGGAAGCTTCGACCCCCTGAAGGCCAAGATGGCCTTTGCACCAATACTAGTTTTCCCTGATTGGAATAAAGAATTCCATGTGCATGTTGATGCTTCCTCTAC
Source organism: Pseudotsuga menziesii (assembly GCA_001517045.1). NCBI lineage: Eukaryota > Viridiplantae > Streptophyta > Pinopsida > Pinales > Pinaceae > Pseudotsuga > Pseudotsuga menziesii. The sequence goes on along the minus strand of LPNX010221347.1, from coordinate 198,690 downwards.
TGTGCTAGGGGTTGTTCTTGCGCAGACACGTGAAGGAAACTTGGATCATCCAATAGCATATGCTAGTAGAAATTTATCATTTGTCGAACAAAATTATTCCACGACTGAAAGGGAAGGCCTGGCGATGGTTTATATTCTGAAAAAGTTCAGGCACTATCTATTGGGTGGACACTTCAATATGTTCACTGATCATTCTGGTTTAAAATACCTAGTCAATAAGTCTGTGTTGGGGGGGAGAATCTGTAGGTGGTTTATTTTGTTCCAAGAGTTTGATTTTGAAATAGTGGTAAAGCCAGGACGGTTGAATGTTGGCCCGGATCATCTGTCACGTGTTGAGAATGGTGAAGAACCAATCAATATTAACGATGGCTTGCCAGATGCACAATTATTCTAAGTTGAATTTGCATATGATCACTATACACCAATTGTTCATTTTTTGTCTATTGGGGTCACCCCAACAGACATGTCGACTAGCCAAAAGAACATTAGAGGAAATTTCAATTTAAAATGGGCCTTCCAAAAATAATACAAATTCCATGTCATTATGTATTATCCAATCAAAATGATTTAAAATTAAAAAAGGGAGCACCTCTTAAAAAAAAATTAATATAAATTTGGGGAAAGGTATCATAGAAAAAACTACTTTTTGTGTTCATATTTTCAACATATCTCCCTATGTTTTTACTCAAATTTCAATCGAGAGAGCTCATTGGATGCGGAATGAAATTTCGCACCCAACGAGTACCCACTTGGCATACCTTTTACGGGCCCCGATACCCCAAAAATAAGAAATACCTGAGAAAACGTGATGATGTACCCACTTGGCATACATTTGACGGGCCCTGCTACCCAAAAAACAAGAAATACCTGAGAAAACGTGATGATGACATCGTCATCACGTTTTATCAGGTATTTCTTGTTTTTGGGGTAGTGGGGCCCATCAAAAGTATTCCAAGTGGGTAATCATTGGATGCGGAACTTCATTATGCATCCAACGAGCTCTCCCAATCGAAATTTGAGTAAAAACACAGGGAGATATGTCAAAAATACGAACAAAAAAGTAGTTTTTTTCTTTTCTTCCTCCAAAATTAATAAATATTATTTTATTATTTTAACTATAATTTTATTAATTTTCCTTAGGAGGCCCATTTTGAGTTTAAATGTCCTCTAATGGCAGCTGGTCATAAAATCCTTTGATTTTCAACTCATTGCTGGACAACTATATAAACTTGGACCGGATGAAATATTGCGACGGTGCGTCTTACCGCATGAGAAAGGTTCCATTCTAGAGGAAGCACATGACAAAATCGTGGGAGGTCACTATGGAGGCTGCGCTACTATGCGAAAAGTGTTATGTGCTGGGCTATGGTGGCCCATGTTGCATAATGATGCCGCAGAATATGCAAGGAGCTATGATGTCTTCCAATGGGTTGGTAAGCCCTCACGGAAGGATGAGATGCCGCTGGTGCCGCAGGTGACTCTCCAACCATTTGATAAATGAGTTGTTGAATTTGTGGGTCCTATCCATCTTCCAGGTAAGCACATTGGCACCCACTATATCATCATTTCAAGTAACTACCTGACTCGGTGGGCAGAGGCTGCACTAGTCATTGATTGTACCGTTGCTACAGCAGCCCGATTTATTTTTGAGAACATTGTGACATGATTTGGATGTACTAGGATCCTGATGAGTGACCAGGGAAGTCACTTTGTCAACCAGATGGTAAAAGCACTAACTGAAGAGCTCCAGATGCAACATAATAAGGGTACACCTTACCATCCGCAGGAAAATGGTACCATTGAGGCGTTCAACAAAATTTTGGAGATAACACTGTAATGTTAATTGCGATGACTAGGACTTACAAATTCCTGTAGTTATATGGGCCTATCGCACTACTTGCAAATGGATAATAGGTCAGACACCATTTAAGTTGTTTTATGGGAAAGAGGCGGTCATGCCTATGGAGTATATCATTCCCAGCTTGCGCATTTCCGCCGCAACGGGTATGGATGATGCAGCAGCATTAGCCAAACATGCTATGCAATTGATTCTGCTTGAAGAATATCATCTCATCACAGGATTCCACCAACAAGTTGTGAAGGATCAACAAAAGGCGTGGCATGATCACCATATTAATCATAAATAGTTTGCGAGAGGAGATTTGGTGTTGTTATATGACAGTAAGTTTCTCAAGCATCCGGGTAAGTTACAAACGCACTGGTTAGGTCCCTATCTTGTTCAGTCCATTACATCTGGTGGTGCAGTTTAGTTACAAGAGTTAGATGGTGCAACGTTGTTGAAACACATAAACAGGAGTCACTTGAAGCCCTATAGAATGGGTCCGGTGATGCGCACCACATGAGGTTTAAAAAAAATGAAAATTCTTGTTTAGCAGCACGCGGTGAGCCTTGAGGGAGAGGCTATGCAAGGTTACAATTGTTAGCGATAGTCGGTTGACCCTTTTCAACACTTGTCATGCTGTGGGGCGGTCAAATCAAGTAATAAATGTAGTTAGTTAAACTAGTTGGTTGGCGGCGCTTGTTGAAGCGACCCACATTAATGCATGATCCGACTATTAGAAGCATAAGATCGTTTAAGAATTTGGTGTCATTACTACCTGATTGGGAAATCATGATGAAGTTAGATTTGGTAATGATGGATTTGGAATTGGAAGTGGCTATAAAACACCGCATGAGATGCATCGGATGGCATTGTTCAGTTGCGAAGAACAGAGATAGAAGGTGAATTCAATGCAAGTATTAAGCAGACTATTGAGTGCAGTATAGTTCTAGTTGTTGAGTGTTAGTTCAGGCTTTGAGGGGTAAGGGATGCTGAGAGACCTTGACGCTATTGAAAATTTGAGTGAATACGAGTGTTGAAATATTGTAACTTCGAAGAATATTCTATATGTATCTTTTGTGGTCCCCGATGGTCCTACTGGGAGAACCACTTGTATTATCTTGTACCCCGATGCTTCTAATCGGAAGAACTAATAAGAGTCATGAGGTTGTCTCCTCTAATTGTAAAGGTGGGTCATTAGCACCCCAGTGTGGTTACTTGAGCCTACATGATTAACTCAAGCCTACACGTCGGATGAGTTAATTGAAGTGAATGGATGAATATAAATATAGGTGTAGCTCTCCTCATTTCAGCACACATTCTCACTTGTGTAGTGCATTAGTGGAGAAGAGAAGTAGCTGGAGAAGGAGGAGGATTAGGCTTTGATCTCCTTGCTGGTTTTATCTTTTATCCTTTTGGGGCATCTATATTGAGGAAGCTTTTGCTGGGTTTTTCCCTTTAGGGTTTTCTCGGGGATAAATATTTGTGTTCCTTTTGTATTGTTGTTCTTGTCTATCTTTTAGTGATCCTGTGTATATGCTTTTGTTATGAAAATGAAATGAAGTACTGATGTCTTAGCTAAGCATATGAAAAGTTAACATGGTATCAGAGCCACCCTGAAAAGAAGACATTATGCAGATACAGAATATAGGGCTTCTTACTTTTTGTTTCTCTCTCCACATTCGATTAGCAAAATAAGGCTAGGATGACTCTCTATTGAAGGGCGCATCTTTCTGTCGAAGTGGAATTCGATTCCGAGCATTTTCAGTTTTTTGTGTGGGAAATTAGGGATTCTTGTAGAAGAAGAATTTTTGAGTGAGCCCAACATAGGATTTATTTCCTAATAAAAATCGAAGTTTAGAGACCTGGATCAATATTTTTAGTTGGGTGAAACTTCGGGAAAGTCAAACCCTAGTTTGACCCAGAGCTAAAAAAACCCTAAATACTAAAACTGCTAAGTTTTGGTATATTCGATATATCCCAATATTGGAGACGTTTCAGGAGCTGAAAATTGTAGAGACCAGAGACATAATCCTGATGAACAATGTGTCCAAAATTCAACCTCCTATTCTCTATATTATAGGACATATGATCCCTCCAAGTTAGGGTTCCAACCTCTTCCATAATTCATCCCTAAACAGGAAACCTATGGAAAATTGCTATAGCTTGGGATACAGAGGTCCAAATGGAATTCCTGAAGTTTTTCCAAAAATATCATGGACTTTAATTTATGTGGTCCTAATTTCAGAACCTGAAGATGAACCAGTGACACGTGGCATGCCGTACAACTTCATTGTTCTGAACAGTCCTGTAACAGGTCAGCTTGGTAAGATGATCATAAATCCCAATTGGTGAAAAAAATTCTGATGAAACCTGTGGTGTTCGATCAGGGACATGAGAATTTACCTCAGTGATAAATTTCAGACACATAGGAGTAGTAAATTTGGATATATCACAGAAACAGTAACATGAATTTCTCTAGAAGAAATTGGAAAACTAGGGCTTCCTGTTCCGGAAGCTTCCCTACACTGTTTTCAGAAAAGGAGTACATTGGACAGATCCATTTGAAGAGATCTATATTTCTATCCAATCATGTCTAAAATATTCTAAGTTTTGAAAATTAGGGTTTCTCTGACAAACCCTACATCAGCCAGTTCCGGAAGCAGGACAGACACCTCAAATCGGTAAGATCTAATCTTTTGCTATTTGCATTTGAGGTTCTCATTTCAAAGTGATCTATCACATCAGCTTGATGATAAGCTTGGTGAAGTTGAAAATTTCCAAGCATGAAAGTATTTGATTCCTCTGAATAAAATGAATTGGACACCTACATGAGTAGAGAGGTTCTAGTTCTAGAGGGGGACGAGCCTCAAATCCTTACATAAGAAGTACTTGATCAAGGCCAAGAAGATCACTGTTGATTCAATCACAGATCAAATTGTACCACAAGTGTCTTCCCTAAAGACACTGAATATGTTTGATTCCTTGATCAATCTATTTGAAGATAAGAACATAATTCAGAAGATGGATTTGAGAAAACAGTTGAAGAATGTGAAGATCCAGAATGCATAACATCTTGAAGCGGTAGAAGAAGAAGCAGAGAATGCAGAAGTGGTGATAGCCACCTTGAATGGCCTCCCATGATCATGGGATTCATTCATGCGAGGAATGTGTGCCAGAAGGAAGTGATTACTTTCAGTTGACTTTAGGAAGAAGAAGAAGCTCGTATCATAAGAAGAGAAGAAGAAAGATGGGAGCAAATTGAGGATCAAGCTCTCACCATTCAAAGAAGATCCCTCAAGCGATGAGGAATATGAAGAACTCAATTCTTGACAAACCTCTTATCCATCTTATCATTTGGATAAGAAATTATGATTTCATGAATGAAGAAGATGATGAAGGAGAATGATCAAGAAGGAGTCTACCCACAAAACAAATAAAAGATAAGTATTCAATTGTCATTTAATGATATTGTTTTGTTATGCATATTCAGTTGATGTGTTATGCATGATAGATTGTTTGCATTAATGACTGTATACTACTAATATGCATAAGTAGCTCATGGTGCTATACATATCTCCATTGCTACTTATCTAGAATGAAACCTCTTTACATGACATATTGGATTAATGCACAATCTCAATAATGTCATCTAGAAAGTTTTTGTGAGATATGGATGAATGTTGTATTGGATAAATTGTTGCATGATGCATAAGAATTTGTCATTATGCATATGTTTTATGAAATATTTCTAACCATGAAATTGGTGCATTTGAATTGTAGGAAAGGTCCTGAAAAACCTCCTACAAGAAAACAAGGATGAGACTTGTTTCGAAGAACAAGTGATGACAATTCAATAAACATGAATCTGAAGCTCCCAGGGTCAGAGACACCATGATGAAAGAAAGAGCTTCAGAGAGTGGTAGATCCACCTCGAAGGATGAATACCACCATGGGTATAAGAGATAACTCAAGATGAAGAAAAGAATGCTATGTTCAAAGATTAACAGTTGATCATGGGGAATGATGTATACGATATGATTTCGAGACATAAAGGTAAGTACGTAGTATCTTCCATATGGATCTACAAGAACAAGTGTACAAAGAAAAGGTTCATGATTTACTTCAGAAAGAATAGACTATGACATGACATACTCTATTGACAAGTATATATCAAGCATAGAGACACCTGTACAGAATGAAGAGGGAAGATGATACTCCAATTCAGGGGGAGTGACTACAGAAGATATCTAAGTTCGACATGGTACGACATGATGGACAACTTCCTGCTGGATTGAGACTTTACAAAGAGTAAAGAGGGTTCCAACCTTCAAGGTTGAATGTAGAATACTAGGATATGTTGATGACCTGATAAGACGAACTCATGGAAGATGTTATGATGTTTGGGATACAGTTCCCAAACCAGAAGGAAAGAGTATAGTATCCTCCAAATGGATATGCAAAATAAAGCATGCAGCTGAAGGAAGTATTGAGAAGTATAAAGCAAGATTTGTGGCCATAGGTTTCTCTCAGAAAGAGGGAATTGATTATGAAGAGACATTTGCCCCAGTAGCTCGGTATACTTCAATTAGAGCTACCATGGCACTTGCATCCATGATGAAGTGGGACTTACACCAGATGGATGTGAAAACAACTTTTCTAAATGGTGCGATCAAAGAAGAAGTATACATAGAACAACCACAAGGATTTGAAGTTGAAGATAGACATACTCACGTATGCAAGTTGAAGAAGGCATTATATGGTCTTAAACAAGCTCCTCGAGCTTGGTATGAAAGAATAGATGGTTTCTTGTCGAGCATGGGCTTTACCAAAAGTAAAGCTGATCCTAACCTTTATCTCAAGGTTGTAGAATATGAACTTGTCATCCTGTTATTATATGTGGATGACTTATCCTTGATAGGAAATGAGAAACAGGTCATGGAAAGCAAGAAGAAACTAGCAGAAGAATTTGAGATGAAAGACATTGGGTTAATACATTATTTCCTAGGTCTGGAAGTATGGCAAAGTTCAGAAGAAATATTTCTCAACCAGGGAAAGTATGCGGTAAAGATATTGAAGAGATTCAATATGTAGGAATGCAAAGTCATGGCCACATCCATGGACTCCAACCTGAAGCTGTTAGCTGATGACTCATCAGAGTTAGTGGATATGAATCATTACAGACATATCATTGGGTCATTGATGTACTTGACAAATACCAGACCAGACATTTGTTTTGTTGTGAACACCTTAAGTCAATATCTTGTTCAACCAAGACGGGTTCACCTAGTAACTGCAAAACATGTGATGAGATATCTGAAAGGGACTATAGACTTTGCTTTATATTATGATGGTAGCCATGAGTATATATTATATGGCTACATAGATGCAGATTGGGCTGGAAGTATCTCAGATAGGAAAATCACATTAGGTAGATGCGTTTGTTTGGGGTCTGCTATGAGTTCATGGTTTAGCAGGTAACAGTCCAATGTTTCTCGTAGCATGGCTGAAGAAGAATATATGGCATATTGCTATGCTAAGTTGTGAAGCCATATGGCTTCGGAAGTTGATATCAAGTCACTTTGAACTGAAGATGGATACTACATTGATTCTATGTGATAACGAGAGTTGTGATAACAGAGAACCCTGTGTTTCATCGTAACACATAGAAATCTGGTATTTATACATTCAAGATAAAGATGCAGATGATGGTGACCTAATGATGCTTTCAGTACTCACATACTGGAGATACAGATGGTGATAGTTTAGTATTCACATACTGAAGATGTAGATTAAGATGGTGATACACTGAAAAAGCCTCTGTCTCGGGTAAAGTTCGAACACTTTCGAGACAAGCTTGGTATGGTTCAGAAAGACCTTCCCTGAAAGGGGGAGTAGTGATGTTGCAGTGGGATTGTATCATCCCTGGACACTTTCCCTAAAGTGATCCGAAGACCTTGGTCTTCGAGAATGAAGAGGGATTGTATCATCCTAGGACATATGTCCAGAAGTGATCCAGAGACCTCGGTCTTCGAGAATGAAGTGGGATTGTGTAATCCCTGGGCACTTGCCCTAAAGTGATCCAAAGACCTCGGTCATCGAGAATGTGGTAGGATTGTATCATCCTTGAACTTCGGTTTAGAACGGATCCGGTGTAACTTCGGTCATCGAGAATGTGGTGGGATTGCATCATCCCTGAACTTCGGTTCAAAATGTATCCGGAGGTCTCGGCCCCCGTGAGTGTGGTAGGATTGCATCATCCCTGAACTTCGGTTCAAAATGTATCTGGAGGTCTTGGCCCCCGTGAAAGTGGTGGATTGCATCATCCCTGAACCTCGGTTCAAAATGTATCCAGAGGTCTTGGCCCCCGTGAAAGTGGTGGATTGCATCATCCCTGAACCTCGGTTCAAAATGTATCCAGAGGTCTTGGCCCCCGTGAAAGTGGTAGGATTGCATCATCCCTAAACTTCGATTAAAAATGTATCCGAAGGTCTCAGCCCTAGTGAAAGTGGTGGATTGCATCATCCCTAAACCTTGGTTCAAAATGTATCTAGAGATATCAGTCCCCGTGAATGTGGTAGGATTGTATCATCCTTGAACTTCGGTTCAGAATGGATCCAGTGACTTCGGTACTTGAGAACGTGTGTTGATCCCGTAATTCCTAGAGGAAGGATTGTCTGAGTTCCACATCTGTGTTGATCCCATAATTCTGAAAGGAAGGATTGTTAGTAACTTTGTAAAGACGTAAATCCCGTAATTCCGAAAGGAAGGATCATTGAATTGATCCTGTAATTCCAATAGGAAGGATTGTCTAAGTTCCACAGATGTGTTGATCTCGTAATTCCAATAGGAAGGATTGTCTGAGTTCCACATTTGTGTTGATCCCACAATTCCAAAAGGAAGGATCCTTAGTAACTCCGTAAAGACCTAAATCCCATAATTCCGAAAGGAAGGATCATTGAATTGATCCCGTAATTCCAATAGGAAGGATTGTCTGAGTTCCATAGATGTGTTGATCCCATAATTCCAATAGGAAGGATTGTCTGAGTTCCACAAATGTGTTGATCCCGTAATTCCAAAATGAAGGATCATTAGTAACTCCATAAAGACCTAAATCTCGTAATTCCAAAAGGAAGGATCGTTAGTAACTCCGTAAAGACCTAAATCCTGTAATTCCGAAAGGAAGGATCATTGGTAACTCCGTAAAGAACTAAATCTTGTAATTTCGAAAGGAAGGATCATGTTGATGTTTTGATGATGATGATGATGTATTGATCGAAAGATCAGTGTATGATGATGATGATGTACTGATTGAAATATCAGAGTATGATGATGATAACGTATTGATCAAATGATCAGTATGTGATGATAACGATGTATTGATCAAAATATCAGAATATCATGATGATGATACTGTTCGAGAATTGAAGTATGATTATGGTGCTGATCACGATGTTACCGATCAGGTTGTTGATCGAAAGAACAAAATGCTGAAGAAGTTGTTGCTGATCGAAAGATCAAAGTACTGAAGATGTTGCTGATTGAAATGTTGAAGATATTGTTGTTGATCGAAAGATCAAAGTGATGAATATGTTGCTGATCGAAATGTGTAAGATCTTGTTGCTGATTGAAAGATCAAAGTGCTGAAGATGTTGTTGATCAAAATGCTGAAGATATTGTTGCTGATCGAAAGGTCAAAACGCTGAAGATGTTGCTGATCGAAAGGTCAAAGTGCTGAAGATGTTGCTACTGATTGAAAGGTCTAAGTGCTGAAGATGTTGTTGTTCGAAAGGTCAAAGTGCTGAAGATGTTGTTGAAGGTGTTTCTGATCAAAAGGTCAAAGTGTTGAAGATGTTGCTGATCAAAAGTTCAAAAGATGCTGATGCTGATCAAAGAGTTGCTGTCGTTGAAAATTGAAGACGAAGACTATATGATGTTGAAAAGCTTCCAATGATTTATAGATGTATTACCCTGATGATGTTGATGATGTCCTCTATCTCTCTCCTACTATTGTTGTTGTTGATGTTGTTGTAGAATACCCTTCTCGTTAAGGGGGAGTGTTGAAATATTGTAACTTCAAAGAATATTCTATATGTATCTTTTGTGGTCCCCGATGGTCCTACCGGGAGAACCACTTGTATTGTCTTGTACCCCGATGCTTCTAATCGAAAGAATGAGTCCCCCGTTTGGTCCACGACTGTGGAAGCCGAAGTCATGAGTATGCCAGTCATGGTATTTTTTAAGGATTCTAATATTATACTTAAGTGTAGTATTCTAGGAGCTTGTTCTAGATTAAAAAAACATGTTTATAGATTGGTAGGAGAATATTAAATATGAAAGATAAAATTAACACTCAAATGTATAAATTTTGGCAAATCTTATGATAAAAAAACATATTTTATGTAAATATGGGCAATATTAGACACCAAATAACAAGTTTAATTTTTGGAACAAACCAAAAAAATAGCCAATTGGAGAAATTTCGCCACTATAAATTACCCTGATGCGAGTGGGTTCGTTTTCCATCTCGAAGCGGAAGCGAAAGATGTAGAGACCCAGTCCTACACTGCCAGAGAAGAGGCAACCTCGAACGTCTACTAAGGTGTGCATAGAAGGCATTGCACAGACTGGGCCATCAAGCTCAGGAGCTATTGAGTCTACGGCAACTCGAGGTGTCTCAGTAAATGATATTTTTGGTTACGTCGCTCCTATGCGTCTAGGATATAAGCCACAGAAGCCATCGAAGACTCAAAAGTACCTGCCCAAGTTGCTAGTGCTACCGGAAGGGATGACATGCTCAGTCGACATCATCCCTGCGTTGCTCAGGCTCAAGTTTGATGATCACAACCTGATTTTGCTTAAAGATGTTCGGGATGAGCCATATGAATCTGTCCATACGACACCTAGTGGTCCCATTCAGTGAATTCTGAAACCATGGGCCAGTGGATTAGAGAAGTATGGGTTGTTGGGGCTCATCAATATGCCCCATTTTGGCTGTTTGAATGAAGCACATGCCTGTGTGAAGAAATTGTTGGCATGTTTCCATGGAGGGAATCTTTGGCTGAATACGTTGATCCCAGTTACTGTTGACTTGATTGCCAGTATTACCAGTTTTCCTAAGGATGGGGAGGAGCCAATGCAATATATTCATGGGAGAGATACGGATAAGTGAATTGCGAAGAAGCTGAAGGAGCGATTTGGGTTACTAAAGGATGGTTGTGCTTATCACATTGACAGTATCAATTCACAGATGGTGCACATTGGCGCAAGAATTTTGGCCAGCCAAGGTTGTTCGCGAAAATCAACCTATCCAATGCATTTCAGGGGTTGTCACTTATCTTGAGAAATGTGCCGAGGGGGTACAAATGAATTGGTCCTCATTTTTGTTGAGTTAGTTACTTGAGGATGCACTTGCTGCTCAAACTAGGCGGCCTTTTTCTTATAGTTGGATTTTGATTCTCATTGCTCTTGTTGCTTGGATGGAACCAGAGGATTACCAACCAATGACGGTTTAGGCAGTCCAGGTTTTCCATGGTGCTCGTTATTAGAACCTATGGTGGGTTGAAGAACCTAGTTGCCAAACCAAATGTGCTATTCATTCTTGGATATATTGGAAAGCACTGCAGGAGCCTATCGTTGCTATTCCTAGGGTTACCCCCTACGCCATGGCTAACTATCATCAAATCCTTCAATTTACTATCGGACCCCACTCCATTCATATTCAGGCTAGGAGGGATCTTGATTGACAGTCGATACCATTTCCTTATAAGGTCACCATAGAAGAGTTGGATGCTATTGTACAAGATTGGTCGGGAGACTGGCACGTCCTGGTAAGTCAGGAGGAGTTAGATAAGGAGCTTCCCCTGGAGGTCCTTAAAGACCCTACCCCACCAAAACTGAGCACCCATGACTTTGACAATGAGTCATCAATAGATCCTGAAGATATAGCACAACGGATGTGGGAGGAGACACACACTAAGTAGCAGTAGGAGTACGAGGCCGACAGTGGTACCAAAATGGGGCTGGAAGACCAATTGCAGTGGCTTATCAACACCATCGTGGATTCATTTATGTCTGCTACTATGATGATCCACAAATTTAACCACAAAGAATTTGGTGCGGTAAGAAGTAGATTAGAGTCTATTTTTTATATTGTGTCCAAGAAACCATTGGCAAGACCTTTGCTGTAGAACAACCCGTCAATTAGCACTAAGCCCCGAGTTAGGAACGTGCAAGTTCCCCCAACTATGATCGACGCTGGCAATGAAGAAGTGCACCAGTAACTGCACCTAATCCAGAGTGTGATGTTGGATCTAAACAAAATGTCCACTATAGCGTTGGTCGAGTTGCAGCATGGAGGTGCATTGGAATTGGCGGCAAGGAAAACAGAGTTGACTGAGGGCTATGTTCAGTCTAGGAATACCGCTGCGAAGCTGTAGAAGGAAGCAAAGGAGTTGCACTAGGTCTGCGTGCAATTATCTAAGGAGAAGTTACAAGAAATAAACCAGTTGAAGGCAACATAGGCCAAGTAGTAGCAGAAGGCTGCCGAAGAAATTACCAACCTCAAGAAGGTGCAAGACTACCTGATTTTTGAGTAGGCGTAGTTGTGCGCAAGGTGCAATGAATTTGAGCAGGCTATTTCTGATGCCTGCCATAACATGTTTGACAACACCTAAGCGATCACCCCAGTTGAAAGGCAAAGCAATTGGGGTAGACTCTAGTTCAGCTTCAGGACACTAACTTGCTGCTCCATGCCCAGGTACAACCCACAACATTTCCAGAGCAGGCTGCGGAGCGCAAGACCTCCATTGAATAAATTCCCACTTAGTTCAGCACCATAGAGCAAGAGGCTAAAACTTATTATGGAGACAACCATGCAGGTTTGGAAAAGTATTGTTCAGGATGAGCAGCTTGATCAGTTGACTGCGCAGGTGTAAGAGGCAGAGGGTCAGTTGACCACCCTGAAGACATCGTTGAAGGCCATGATGGTGATGGTGCAAATCACATGGGCTGCAGAGCTGAAGGATCTACAATAGTGAGATTCCAGGGCACAAGAATGCCAGCAAAAGCATCGCGAGTAGATCAATGAATTCCAAGAAATTGGTGGGAAGTTGGCTGTTAAGGTCGTCACCACGCCCCATGCCATTCAAGAGAAGCGATAATTGGTTGACAACAAGGCCAGTGAGGAGCACCCCATCTAGTAGACTCTAACTAATTGTTAGAGTATCGCTAGTCAAATCCAGTTGCAGGTCCGTGAAGTTGCGTAACGGTTTGAAGATTTTAAGGAGAATATGTTGACACACACTCTATTGACCTGACATGGCTCGAGGGCGAGCCAAAAAACTCTGTTGGGGGCCTGTTGGAAAGGGTTTTGGAGCAAGTGAGTTGTGCAACATCACGGTAGCTGTGCAAGCTCACACGGTACTGCCCAAGGGAAGATTGGCGCGATAAGCATGAAAATAACCATTTTTGAATATTTTATGTTTATTTTGACCAAGTTTTGTTGCAATAGGTCAGTAGCGGTTAGAAGTCAATTATTAGTGGACCTTTGATGTAAAGGCATAAGCCTATTTATAGATCCATTTTGGACATTGGGAGGGGGGAGAGATAGAGTGTCATATCTGAGCATGTTGTGAACAATTGTATTGCATGCTTGATTGTAAGGGATACAATATGGTGCAATCTATCTTATGGAGATTTTCCTATCTTGACTGCTATTTTATCTGGGCTTCTTTCTGATGTATGCACTCTTCGGTTTGGGAGAAGGATTATGTAATGTGGTGTATTTGCGCGAGATTAATATACGATGTGATGTGTATGGATCAATCCTCATCTATTGTTATAGATTTGTTGTGATGCTACGGATCTGTTTTGTTGAAATGACATGTCATAGATGAGATTTAACCTCCTCATGTTATATCAATGCGATCTATTGGTTTTAAGTTGTTATAATTTATGCTTGATGCGCTATGATGTTCCCTGAATAATGTTGTGATATTTTGATATTGTATGAGGATTGAATAAGTTATGATCTCCCTCCGTCGGATCCCCATATCCTCCTCTCCCACTTTCAGAAACTCGGTTCTGACAGATCTCCCTTAGACGCCTCGGGTTAGACCTCGTCTTATCCGTAAACGTTGTTCGGCAGGTTAAAACCTATCTGGGCTAGTCCTCAGGGAGATTGCATCGTAGGGCATCGACAGAGTGGGAACCCCTGCGAGGAAGATTTGTTGGTTGGCTTCGCCAACACTTACCTTGGAGACTCTGCAATTGTTGCGTAGTATGTGGGAGAAGAGTCCAAAATTTGATAAGAAGACTCGATTCTACTCCATGGGCTGAGTAGAAAGGGGTAAAACCAGTGGTTGTTCTACAGGTATTTCCATCATCACGAGAGTGGTGTCAGGATAGATCAGGTGGATCCTCTGTGTTGATGGAAATGGAAGGAATACTGGTGCTAGAGATCATGTAGATAGTTGTGGTGGTTGAGGAAGAAATCAGAGGGTGGATCTCCTCAATGACAATGATCTCGGATTCAAGGTAATGTTTCCAAAGATTGTTAAGGGAGGATCGAAACTTGACCAAGTTCTGGCAGTGGTGAGAATAATGTCCATACGATCCGCAAAGTACGCATGCATGGTTTGTCCTCAAGGACTTGTTTTTTACTATTGGTTGACTCGGGAGGATGACTATCAAGATGTTCTCCATTATATCCATGGCATCCAGGTGTGTGCGAAGGATGGGAATTTCTGGAAAATTCTAGGTTGTGTGATCTTGTACATTGCACATGAGGCATGGTGGATTTGGTTGAGGTTCGATGGCTACTTTAGTGGTTCTACCCCAGGTCCTTTTTGGAGGAGGCAGGGCTGATGCAGGTGCGGAAGGCGGCTTTTGTGAGCCAGGAGGGGGGTGTGTCTCGACCCCAATGGGTTGAACAAGAGTCAACATGACTTGGGGAATTGGAGGTTGAGCAGGTGGTTCGAGGTACTACATGGGAGTCCCCAACATAAATTTGGGTAAGTTCAAAGTAGCCATCACTGGCTTACTTAGGATGCCAAATGGTTGGAAAAGGAAGGGAATCATATGGATTGGGAGAGATCCCTAGTAATTCATTAGTGAATGCAATTGAGGTTGTGTTTGTGGATGGGGTTGCGGCTATGGTTGGGGTTGTGGCTGCGGTTGGGGTTGCAGCTATGGTCGGGGTTTGGGTGCGACAGTGTTGGATGAGAGAATGCACAAATCCATGATGTCTCGTGATGCTGGTGGAGGAGATAACAAAGGGAAGGATGTTGTCACGGAGGTGTTGGCGAACAAACTAGGGCCTATAGTCAATAAGGAATGGGTGGCTGCATTGTTGATGGAGGTATCAACGGTGGGGATGAAATTGGTTGGTGCATTCGGCCCCTGCAGATTGTGGTAAGTTAATTGGTCTATCGTCACAATATCCCTGTCATGAGGGAAGATCATAAGGCAGAAAATGGTGGATGCCACAGTTCTCATAGCATACATGTAACTTTGTCCAAGGAGAAGGTTATAATATAGTTGAGCATTGACATCCTTTATGTAAATCACTACCATTTTACAGGCTAATGATATGGGGACATGTGGAAGAATGCCCTGGGCTTTGGTGGGGTGTTGATGATAGGTGTGTAGTGTAGTGGTAGATGGTTGGATGGTAGGGGACCTAAGTTTCTGCCAAACCAACATCAACATAATGCAAGTGGATTCCCCTTTGTCAACAATACATCGATGCACGACCAAATTCTGAATTGATACCAAAATATGGAAGGGAATTGTTGATGGAATTATCAGTTCTCCGTTTTCAAAATCAAATGTGATCAATATGGAGTAGTAGGGATCCATGAAATCGAGTGCATACAATAATGCTTTCTGCTGTGGTGGGCATGTTTTCAACACTTCTAGAGTGGACATGGCCATAGGTGACTAGGCCGAGTAATCAATGATGCTATAGTTCACTATAGCTCTAGTCGTGGCATTTTTGGTGATCCGTTACATGGGGAATTGTGGTCCTCAGGCTGCCCCTTCAGGGGGAGTGGGGGTAGGTGAAGTGGTATGTTGGTTGTGTTGGATGTGGATGTCATTGATTGGTCAGTGGTTTTAGTAGTGGGCCTGTACTAATTGTGCCTAGTTTGCAAGTTGAACTTTTAAGTAGTCATGGCTAGTAGGTGATGAACACTTGTCTCTGTAGGTGGGGGTGCAGTGGGAGCTGCTGGAGTAGGTGGGGGAATAGGTGTGGTTTCTACCGATCCTTGGAGTGGTAACGGGTTCTGGAGCACCATGGGTGGAGGGCCTAGTGATGCTAGATTGGGTTGAGATTGAGCTTCCGCATTGGTACCGTGTTGAGATTCACTCTGAAGAAATTTCTTGGCGTGACCCATGAGGGGGCATTCGTGCATGTAATGATCATAGATGTCACATAGTTTGCATATATGGTTGGTCCGTAATGGAATGTTTCATCCAGGTGGATTATGCTGTTGGGAGTTTTGAGTCGGTTGGTTCGCACCGGTGTTGTTGGGAGGATTTGGTTGTTGTCCGCCTCCTTGTGGTTGGTTGTTACCACGGTTCCTAGCTTGGTTTTTCTTCCCTTTACCTTGTTGGTTATTGGGGGCTAGTTGGTTGGGATGATTTTGCTGAGAAAAAACTTTTCCTATGGATGTTGGAGGAGTTGGGGTAGGTGCCGGGGTGACTTGCATGAGTGTTGCATAGTAGACCGGAGGGGATGGAGGGGCTAAGAATCCAGTCGTTGGTCCCAAGTATGGTTGTGTCAGCCAAGTTGGTGCATGGGCATGTTGTTGTGGCATGAACTGTGCATAGGAGGTTGTGGCTTTGGATAGGGCCATCATCCTTGAGTACTCAGGAACTTGGTTTGGGTGAGCAACACTAGGGGTGTTTTTTGGGTTCGGTGGCATCCTAGGAGGTGTCGCATAGTACTTTGGGTGTTGGGAGACATAACCTATCATGCCATCTGCAGCATGGGATTCCCCCGACATGTCGCGATGAGAGGTGCCGACATGGGTAGCATATGGAATGATGGTGTATAGGTATCCAGAGTGAGCATAAATCAAGTCAAATTTTTGGGCCTTCAAGATAGCCTCTTCCTCGGATTGGGGACGTTTGGAGGAGACATCCTTGACTATAGGTGGTAGTAAGGTTTTTAAGAACCAATCCAGGAAGATCCTATCATCAAGCTAAATCTTGCATAGGCTACGACGTCACCACCACTTGTGGATGTGGTCGGTTATATGAGTCGCAGTGTTTTGGAGGCAAGATAACAAGATCTCAATGCCCTCGTCGTATATGATAGGGAGTTGGAAATATTGCAGGAACATGAAGGATAAGAATTTTAATTCTGGGTAAGAGGCTTGAGGTATCTCAATATACTATTTGGCTACGACGCTAGTGAGGGTGCGCTGGAACAACCTAAGTCTAATCGAATAATCCACAATGATGTTTGAAGAGCACCATAGATGAAATGACATGATGTGGTTTTGGGGGAACTCACCTGCCTTCCCTTCAAACTTTGGAATGTCTGATGGGAGTTTGGTTGGCATAGAAGGCCAATATGGTTGACGGCTGATTGGGTCATTGGTTAACCTAGCCAAATCAAGAAAGTTGAGGTGAGCCATGAATGAGAGGTTAGACCCAAGGTTGGTGCAGGAAGGACTGACAATGGCATCGGAGTTTTCAGGAGCATGATGTCCCTACATGACTAGGGGCACTTCAATTTGAATTCCTGCAATGAGGATAGTCGAAACAGCCATGGAAGGGCCACTACCCCCAGGTATGAAAGGTGGTATGAAAGGAAATGTAGGATTTGGTGTGGGGCCGCCACTAATGGGTAGTGGGTTCACCACAGTATATGAAGGAGTGCTGGGACCATTGAAGGGGATGTTGGTGGTGATGTGAGGCATGGACGAGGGTCTACTTCCAACCACCCCTCTGGAGAAGAGATTGGTATTTACGCCATCCATGGGGCTAGAAAATGTAGTGAGCAATTTTGTCTAGGATTGGTAGGAATCTGAGTCAGAATAAGAGGCTATATGGCCTTCTGATGGTGAGGAGGGTTGTTGAGAGGGGCCTCGACGGTGATGGTCTAAAGACCCAAACTGATGGGGGTCATCTCTTAGGCGTGGGGAAGATTGTGGTGGATCAATGGTCTCTTGTTGGTGATAATTGGTAATGAAATTTGGATCCTAGTTTAAAGGATTCCTATTGGCTCACAGGTGGTCACTTAGCCACAAAGAATCCCATAGGACAATGCTTGGATTTTTCCTCACAAAGGCATTTCTAGTCAATCAGAAGGGACCGTTTCCCATTTCGCTTGGAAATTCCTCTCGTTGGCCAGCTACTTTGGGGTTCCCATGGTACTCCTCATAATGAGTTTTAGGGAATAGCCTAAGAACTTCCCATGATTAAGGTGGTTAAGACTTATGTCCTCAAACTAAAAGATTTTGATTAAGTAAATTTGTTACTTTTATGGTTCGCTCGGGGTCATGAACTGAGTTTGGTTGAGTTATATGGTGTGAATGTGTGCACTTTATGTATGAGTTGTTATTTTTTATTATTTTGTCAATTATGTGGTGACCACATAATACTGGATTTTCTACACATATCAAGCTATGGGCAATACAAACTGTAACATGTGAACCAAGAAAATAAAATAGAGGCAAAGTGCAATACAAACTGTAAAATGTAAATCAACAGTGTGACTACCCTATTTCTGTATCCCTCAATTCCAAGAAGGATTGTTGGTTCTCATCAAAGTGAGACCAATCCCACCCATAGATCCACAAGTCACTCCTCAAATGCCTAGTTGCTCAACAGGGAGGATGCAAATGCTGTGAAAACCCCAATAGTTTCCACTCCCTCTAGCTTCCAAGGCACTTGTCTGTAGTGGACAAGAAAAATGACAAATCCAAGTTCCTAATACTAAGCTTGCTCAACCCTCCGTCTTATCTCAGAATACCCTGGAGGGTGATGACTGAATAGAGGAGGAAGGGCTGAACAAGATGGTTAATTTCCAATGTGCTTAATAATGAAATACTGAAATTGAACTTACAGAAACTAACATAGCAATAGGCATATTTGCATTTTAATAGTTAACTAGACAGGAAAACCAAATGTAAAAATAATTGAAAAATAGATAGGTCACTTCTGTTTACTAGACAGTGGCGACTAAGTCACACAAACAAACCAAACAGTAGCGACTGGGTTGCCTCTGGGCCAAAAAAAATCAGCGGCAATTCCTTAGGAGATAGGTTGCTCCTTTTCGGGACAAACTAGCGACTGGGTCGCTTTCTTCAGGCCTGAATCAATGACTAGGTTGCCCCTTTTTACCTGAAAACATAAAATTGGCCCATAAATAGGAAAAATTAAAAAGAAAATCCATCAACGGCCGATAGTAATTGGTACTGGGGCCAAATGAACTCGGATCAGCCTCATAAGGGCTCGATTAGGGATGGCTATGAAATAAAAACATGCAAAAAACTTATAAAAACTAGGGATCCTCAGGGATCGACCCAGTGTGGTTTCCAAACTGTGGCTAGATAAAAACCGTGGCCACGTGCTAATGCACCTTCCTTCCATCAAATGGATGGAAGGATAGAGTCTACAATGGAAAAAACTAGCTGCAACAAAACTGTTAGTAGAAGAAAATAAATACATACATACAAACTACAAACTAAACAAAAATGGTGAGACTGTTATACCTCGGATCTATTTGAAAAGGGGGCCACCATGCCCAAAATCAGAAACAACACCTCCTCTCCACAATCTTGGGTAGTGTGGAGGTTGACTCAACACACAAGAGGGGGATCAAATGGGGAAAATGGAGTGGATGGGATGAGTAGCTTGAGAGTGATGGTCTCTTAAGGACTCATGCAAGTATAATAATGACATAGGAAAACAATCCATGTGTGATGGGGACCTCCACCCCTCTATTTATAGTTTTTTTCTCTCATTTAGGGTTTTAATCCCTTAATTAGGGTTTTGGGCCCTACTTAGGGTTTTAAGCCCCTTTCTCATGTTTTTAGCTCCTTTTGGGGGTTTTAGGCCCTTTTCAGGTTTTTAGGCCCTTTTTGGGGGCTTTAGCCCCTTTGTGAACTTTTTAGCTCCCTTGTGAGCTATTTTAGCTGTTTTTGTGGGTTTTTAAGCCCTTTTTTTCATTATTTTTGAGCTTTTGAGAGAAAAACATAGGTTAAACATGGGTGTGGAGGTCAAAAAGTGTTAGGAAATGGATTTCTGTATTTGGTGTAGGTTGTATAAAGCAAGTTAATAATTTTTTTGCGTTAACATTCTCTATTCAACAAATGGTGCATTTCGAAGAACATGTTTCCATGAAGGAGGATTCCTGTAGAGAGAAGTGAAAAATGTACCAAGTTAAGGATAACTAGATTGTTGATCTCCTGCAGCGTGTTGCTCAATTACATAAATCAATTGTGGAAATTGCACAAAAAAGAAAAAACAAACATTGAGATCAAGGACAGTATTATTCGAGGATAGTCTTGTGAAGTAAACAAGGTTATATCTTATCCAAAGAATGAGATGGATACACTCGTTGAATGGTATTGGGTTGAAAAGAATAAATATGCAGAACATACTAAAAGACTTAAAAATGAGTTGAAAAATAGTCCAAAGGTTTTCAATATACCACCACTAAATATTGTGGCTAGTCAGGAAGAAGAATTTCAACATCAACTAAAAGAGAAAAACACTTTATTCATATTTTAAAGGTTTATCTTTAAGATAAATACAAAGAAAAATGATTAAAACATAGAGATGAGATTGCAACATTGAAAAAAAATGGAAAGAATGAAGAATATGATTGATAAGAGAATTGAGGAGTTTCAAGGTTATTGATAAGAATTGTGCTACATTGAATTCTTAAAAAGGAAAAGGAGATAGTAAAAATAAGGATTAAGATGAATTAAATCAGGAGGAAGATGAAAGTAAGAGTAAATATCTGTTCGAAGAGAAATTCAACTAAGACTACATTAAACATAAAGATGAAATTGTGAAGTATAAAGATAACATGGAAAAATTGAAGAATTGCATTGATGAGAAAAATGCATTGTTGAGATTTATATATTGTAATAGAATTTTTGCAATGGTCAACACTCGAAGAACCTTCTATAAAAAACACGATAAGGTTAAGGTAAAGAAGGAGGAAGAATAAAGGAACATTGGACTTGGTGAAGGTGAGATTAAATATGTGAATATATTGAAACATAACACAAAGATTACAAATTTCTAGTCCTTAGTAGAGTATGAGTAGTCATTACCAAAATGGAAGAACAACATGCAGGAAGCGCTAGTAGCAATAAATTTCGGAGGTGATTTTTTTTCCTCATCCTCAATACATGAATCAATGATGAAGAAATTAGCTGAGAAGGAAAACATTAAAAAATATCTCACATATAATCTATCAGAGAATAGACAAGCATGCCATTTCAGATGTAATAGTGAAATTGTAAAATTGAAATCCCAAACTACCTCTTTACAGTAAAAATACATTAGACTTCAATGAGTATCACTTTTGTATAATCCATATGAAAAATATTTAAGGGAACAATAATTTGAGAAGGAGAGACAAAATCTCGGGATGATATTGGTTGAAGTTCAATCTCAACTAGAATCTACAAAGGATGTTTTTCAACAAAAGGAAGAGGAACACTCTGATAAGTATAAGAATAATGTGGAGTTCTTGATAAGCATGGAGATGAAAAAAATAAATTGCAGATAAGTTTGCAAAATTATGTAAAGAAAGTGAAATAACTAGAAAGAAAACTACAACAAGTTCCTGGTACAAATTTTGAAGAAATAGCTCGGCTTCTACGAAACGCAAGAGAGACTATACTGAAATTTCTTCTTCTCAAGGGGAGTGCTTTCAGAAGCCTCTTAAGCATCCTAGAGTTCTAGAATAGCATTTTTCATATATGTTGTATGATGTAAATACGATCAGAGGTTTAATATATTGACTATTTCTCAACATTTTATATTTTTTTGATCTAGTTCATGTGATTGATAATATTTTTTTTTCCTTTAAAAAAATTTCAACATAAATGTAACCTCATGTAACATAAATGGTACAACAATAAAATAGTTTTCATTATTGAAATATTATTAGAAATGTTTATTACATCATAAGATTCTTTCACCATTTTGCATACATTGTTGCATTCCGATCGTCTAGGACCTTTTTCTTTTTTGATTGTCTATACTTCTTATAGTACATTGGATTTTACAAGATTCTTAGGTTCGAAATTTTTGAAATCAACTACCTCCCCTTGAATTTCTTGTGTTTCACCACTCTTCCCCGTACCATTTATCGATGATGGAACAACCACTTCATTGTGAGACATAGCCTCCATCATTATAATATCAACAGTAGCTAGTTCATTCAATTATTTTGTTTCACTCATTTTCTTTTCCTTGATTCTTGAGGATGAAACATCATTTTACTGTGATTTTTAGATGTCATAATAGTTATATCAACAACAAATTCCCCATTCATTTCTTGTGTTTCATCATTTTGAGAATCCCTTTTCCTCTTTGATGAAACACGACCTATTGTTCCATTGTATTATCTTCAAATAACATTGATGTGTCTGCAAAGGCCTCCCTTGTATTCATTGTGTATGATCAATTTAAACTAGCCTATTTCCTAAAATCAACAAGAATGAAAATGTGAGAGTGCAAGTAAAACATCGTCTTTACACAAACAAGCTTGATGGATAAAATCATAATTGCATTGCATAACACTCACGAGTGGAGGGAAATCCACACTATTTATTTTTTCTTTGAACCTTATTTGTTTCCTTGCACTTTCCAAAGTAATGTGACTCAAGATACACCTCTTCAACATATTTTCTTATTAGCCTTGATCTTGGAAGATGATTATCGAACTGTATGGACATATAAATCATAATTAAACACACACATTATGAGCACTCCCATTAGAAAGTGAAATTATATTTACTATGATAATTTAATTGTCATGTCCCCGGTTTCGACCCCGTTTGCATGATGTATATATTGTAATTAATCATGGTGAGGAGCTCAAGGCAAAAGCCCCACCATCGATTTTGTTGTGTATGTTTCGGCAATGGGGATAATTGCCAATGGTATGTCATGCTATCCGGCACATTTTAATACGGCATCATGTAAACCCGCACATCAATTAAAAATAAACCACAACCAGCTACGGCAGTGCAACGTTGAATGAAAAGGGCATGGTTCCAAAGGATAAGGGGTGGGGGATGTCAAACCTTGGATGTGGGAGAAAAACCCATGTGTTTTACCACCTTGTTTATTTGTCACCCTTTTTCCTCATCCAACCTTGTCAACCTCTTTAATGCTTCAGCTGGTGGTTGGGGCAGTTATTGCTGAAGTGGTGGTGGTTGTGGTAGGCTGTCAGCCTTACCCACTTACCCACTCCACCCACGTTTTCGATTCTCTCCCTCACGCACTCTTCCCTGGTCAGTTTACACTCTCACCACGATTTTTGGTCTGTTGGCTTCTCACGCACGGGCTCTGGGCGATTTTAGTCTCACGCAGACATTTTCTGGGGCTCCACGAGTTGTTGAAGCACCCACGCACTGTAATTCGCATCCTTGCTATTGTTTTGTTCATCCACAGGAAAAATCGGAGTTGTTTTCTCCTCACGCAGGGCCTCTACTGCTAGAATCCTCACGCAGAAAATTAGGTATGTCTTTCCCGTGCATTTTTCTGTTGGGTGCGAGTTTTTCCTCACGCACAAGATGTTTGGGTCATTTTTCCCATATAGAGAGCCGTGCTTGCTGTTTTTGTTGGGGGCTATTGACTTCCCCATGAGTTTTGTTGGCTGTGGGTTCCAATTTCGTTTTGGACCACTGTGGATTGCTAAATTCGTGGGTTGAATTTCCCTTGTCTGTCCACGCTGGGAGTTGTTCTTCTCCTTTGTTGGGACTGTGTGATGTTTCCCAACCATTCTATTGAGTAATTGTGTGTGCTGTTGGTTGAATTTCCCTATTTTGGGACTGTGGACTGTTGTTATCCTTCATGGTGTGTTGTGGCTGCTGAAGTACCCTATTTGGGTTGCAGCTGAGTTGTTTTGGCCACGTTAGGGCCAAAACCGGCTCTGAGTTGCTTAGCGGGCTGAGCTGTCCCTCTTTTGGTTTGGGGTTGCCACCCTGTTGTTTATGCCTTCATCACAGAGCAGTGAATGAAGTTTTTTTGCTGCTGGTATGCAGTGGTTGAGCCTTGGACTATGCTGG
>LPNX010221347.1:8956-169051 GCA_001517045.1 Pseudotsuga menziesii | reverse complement strand
CCCAGCTCGGGGGTGGCAGTGTTGCTGAGAGATTGATGAGCAAGCTGGCCTATGGTTGGGTGGAACGTTGCAGCGACGTAGCTGGTTGCGGGTGAATTCTCCTTCAAAAGATAAGTGCTGTTGCTACTTCATCTCTGTAATTCATATTGATGTTAAATGCTGGAATGTATTGGTGTTTCTTCCGCTGTGTAATTGAAGGATTCAAGCATTTGTGTATGCTTAGGCATCTTAATATGCATTCTGTAGGCTTTTAACTTCAACATTTGAATTTTGTTTATGATCATGGGGCATTTTTCCCGGTTGTGTTTGATGTGCTCGTCGCGTCCTCTTCGCCGGGTGAGGGACGGGGACGTGACATTAATAATAGTGAATCGATTCGACTTAATAATGAGGCATTTACATGCATTTCAATGTTCATATCCGTGCATTTTCAAAAATCTAGGCGACTTAGAAATATTTGCAGGTGAGGATACTTCAATCTAAAAATTAAAATATTATAATTCATGATGATGTAAAATGAGGAAATACATCATTCCCAACAATAATCATTAAAAGTGACACAAATAAGAAGCATGTGCAACATTTTTTCAAGTTGATCAATTTTATGTAAAATACTCAAATTGACACCTTTGCAGGTTTAATTTAGACATCATAAATTTATTCCAAGAAATATGAGAGAGATTTTTGTCAAAAATATATCTAAATTCAAGCATGTAATCTAATTTTAATAAAACTTCATGTGTGCATAGTTTTATGTGCATTTTACTATGCCTAACTTTGATAATAAAAAAATTTGACTCTGTTTTATATTGCATTCTTAATGAAAATATACCATTTTTGCTAAAAAAACCATCCTTGTGATAGAAGATCAAACTATGGAAGAGTATAGGGGTATAGGAAGAACAAATAAATCTTATCCAACTTGAACTGATCAATTTGACTTAATAATGAGGCATTTGTGCGCAATTTAGTGTCCTTATTTGTGCATTTTAAAATATCTAGGGAACTTAGCAATATTTGTAGCCAAGGATACATTCAAACTAAAAATTAAAATATTATAATTCATGATGATGTAAAATTATGAAATACATAATTTACAACTAGAATTATGAAAAATGACACAAATAATAAGCATGTGCGGGCATTTTTCTAAGCTAAGCAATTTTATGTAAAATACTAAAATTGCCTACTTTGCAGGTTTAAGTCAGACATTACAAAATGATTATTAGAAATCCGAGAGATTTTTTTTTTCAAACATGTATCTAAATTCAATGATGTAATATTATTTTCATAAAACTCCATGTATACAGAGTTTGGCATGCATTTTAATATGCCTAATTTTGATAAAAAAAAATGACTTCATTGTACTACATGCTTAATGAAAATATCATTCTTGTTGAAAAAATACTCTTGTGATAAAAGATGAAACTGTGGAAGTGTATAGGGGTATATGAATAAGAAATAACCTTAACCAACTTAAACCATTCCATTCGTCCTAATAATGAGGCATTTGCGTGCATTTTAGTGTCCATGTCTGTGCATTTTAAAAAATCTATGCAACTTAGAAATATTTCCGGGGGGGGATATTTTTAGAATCAAAATTAAAGTATTATTATTCACGATGATGTAAATTGATAAAATACATCATTTACAACTTGAATCGTTGAAAATGAAACAAATAAGAAGCATGTGCGACCATTTTTTTGAGTTGAGAAATTTTATGCAAAAATAGTTAAATTACCAACTTTGTAGGTTTAATTCAAACATTATAAATTGATTCTTAGAAATTAGAGAGAGGTTTTTGTTAAACATATATCTAAATTCAAGCATCTAATTCTATTTCCATGAAACTCCACGTGTACGGAGTTTTGCATGCATTTTCCTTTTCCTTAGCTGTGATAAAAATTGACTCTATTTTATGTTGCAATCTTAATGAAAATATATCATTCTTGCTAAAACACAACTCTTGTGATAGAAGATGGAATTGTGGAAGTGTATAGGGGTATAAGAATAAGAAATAAATCTTATCCAACTTGAAACACTGATCCAACTTGAAACACTGATTTTGACTTAATGATGAGGCATTTTCATGCATTTTAGTGTTCCTATTCATGCATTTTCAAAAATCTAAGCAACTTAAAAATATTTGTAGATAAGGATATTTTTAGAATCAATATTAAAATATTACAATTCATGATGATGTAAAATGAGAAAAGCAATTAATACAATTAAACATAATAAGAATTTATCAACTAGAACAATTAAAAGTGACACAAATAATAAGAATGTGTGTGCACTTTTCTAAGTTGAACAATTCTATGTAAAAACACTAAAATTGCCAAGTTTGCAGGATTAATTCAGACATTATAAATTGATTCCTGAAAATATGAGTGACATTTTTTAAAACATATATCTAAATTCAACAACGTAATCTTATTTTCATAAAAGGCCAAGTGTATGGAGTTTGGCATGCATTTTACTATGCCTAAATTTAATAAAAATTGACTCTATTTTATACTACATATGACTTTTACGACTAACAACTACAAGTATGACATAGAATAAGCTAAATAAGAGTATTTGAATGATTAATTCAACAAACCTTAGAGTGATATTTTCAATGATTTACATCTTTCAAAGGAACAATTCTTTGGCATATGATTTATCTAAGGAAGGTTTACTTTCACTTATGGAGTAAGTTGTCATTAAATAAATACTAGATGGACATGGGTGTTCCCATGAAGATGGGTAACACTTTTTGGCAAGTGGAGGAAATGAGAATGGTAAAAAATGAGCTCGATCTAGGTTTTAAAAAGATTGATAACCTTATAAAAATATCTATCTAGCTTTTAAAAAGTTCGATCTAGCTTTAAAAAAAAAAGAACACAACAAAAAAATTTCAAAAAACACANTGATTATTGCATTAGATAATACTAGTGATTACTGGGTAGTAGATTCAGGGGCTTCATGTCATGCTACACCCCATAGAAAATTCTTTCATGATTATGTTCTAGGTGATTTTGAATATGTTTTATTGGGGGATGATGAACCATGTAAAATTGTTGGAATGGGTAAGATACAGATTAAGTTAAATAATGGAAATGAATGGATGCTAAAGGATGTAAGCCATATTATTACTATGAAAATAAATCTTATCTCAACAAGGAAGTTGATAGATAGTGGTTGTTTGTCTACGTTTGGAAAAATGTGGTGCAAGATCACTAAACAAGTACAAGTAATAGAAAAGGATATAGGATAGGAACGTTGTATTTATGTCCTCATAATATTGATTATTCTATATCTGTAGCTTCCACAGAAACAAGTGCAGTGTTGTGGTATCGTAGGCTTAGCCACATGAGTGAGAAAAGGATGCATATTCTTTACTCAAGGAAATTGGTTTCAGATATGAAGCAGGTAAGTTTGGAATTATATGAAAATTGTGTTTATGGAAAAGAAAAGAGAGTTATATTTCTTAGGGTTGGGTGTTAGGATATTTAGACACTTAGGAGTTAGTTAAGATCAACTTGTGTAATATATCCGTTAGGTAAAAGTGTGTTTCTTTAGTATGCATTAGTATGCATTTGTAAATATTCTGATCCGACGGTCACGATATGTTCTAGACATAGAGTGATCCAACGGTTCAACTTCTCTTAGATCATACCTACCATTGATCCATGGCTTAACACCTGATTAGTCTATGATCTCTATTTAAAGAGAATAGAGGGTCCTTGGCTAGTTGATTGATTATAAGAAGATCATGTAACTTTATTTCTTTTGCATAATAAATTGCTCCAAGTAGCTATTTGGCTGGGGCCATGGACTGTTTCCCTCACGAGGGTTTTAACCATGTGACAAACATCGGTGTGTTGATCTGTGATCTATTTGTGTGAAGCGGTTGCTCAAGGTGTTCAGTCTTTTGGGAGTACCTTGTGTGCCCAAACATGGTATCCGAACTTTTATGAAGACCCACTTTCGGTTTTGATCAAGATCTAGAACCGGTGTTGGCGAAACTTTGAAAGGGTTTCTAGTTCTGGATTTTTTGTGCATTTTTGTTCCAGAAACACCCATTTCGGAAAATCTAAAGGTATAATGTTACAGTGATGGATTTGTTTTTTTAAATATCTCATATCTTATCAGTTTTATTATTAGATATTTTGTTTTAGTCTTAGACTGTTGCTTTCCCTAACTATGTATGCTCTTTGCCGTGCCCCTTGCACGATCGCGACGAATCAGAAATAGTAAGGGAAAGTTTTTTTCTTGTCTTCTCGGCTACGTATGCTCTTTTCCATGCACCTTGTGCAATCACCGCAAATCAGAAACAACGAGAAAACTTGAAAACGTAGACTTTCCGGGTAAGCTAACCAAGATCTAACCCCATTGTGTGGAGAAAGTTTGTTTTGTTTTTGTTTTTCGTTTTTTTTTTTGTGATTTGCAGAAAAAAAGGCAAGCACGAATAACGAGAGAGAAGAGTAAAAAATAAAATCCTCCTTCCTCTTTCTATTCTTTTACATACC
The DNA here is from genome assembly GCA_001517045.1 of Pseudotsuga menziesii. NCBI lineage: Eukaryota > Viridiplantae > Streptophyta > Pinopsida > Pinales > Pinaceae > Pseudotsuga > Pseudotsuga menziesii. Next base: position 164,537 of record LPNX010221347.1, on the reverse strand, counting down.
TTTTAAACTTAGCTCACTTGGTCCAAAGTTGCTTTATTCCTTAATAGGTCTTGAGTTCAAGTCTTCTTAAGCTACATTTTAATGCATGCAATTTGTATTTTTAAATTACTTTATTGTAAAAGTGCATCTCACATAAATAAAATAAAATAAAAAGTGAGTCACTTAAGTCTTTTAATTTATTGCCGCACTATTTAAAAGTAACATTATTGTAAAAGTGAACCTCACTTATTCTATAAAAGTGATTCACTTCAAATCAACTTTATTGTAAAGTGATTGTCAAAAGTTGATATTGGGAAGAGGGGGGTTCTTTTTTTTTAGTTGGTCAAGTTAATATCTGCCACGTCACTATTGGTGACATCTTCAACATTTTCTTTGATCAAGCATAACTTCATCATCCAGAATCAGTTTTCAGTGCCATTTTTTTTAAAACTGCATATTTTTTCGAGCTCTTTGCAACCGGATAGTTAGTTTATGTGTTTTCAGCCATTATTTTATAGTATGGCTGACCCTTGTGATATTATACTTACAAGTTCCAACTATTTCTCATGGAAATATCATATAGAGGATGTTCTACGAAGTAGGGGACTTTTCAGGATAACCTCAGGGAAAGAAACAGAACCCAATGATGATGATAAGAAAATTAAATGGGAAAACAAATGTGATGAAACTCGTGGATTGATTGGGATGTCAATCTCTACTGATTTGTGATTCCACATATCTGGAATTGATGAACCTGATAAAGCTTGGGAAAAGTTGGAATCTGTGTTTGGTAAACACAATGAAATTCGGGGTCATCAACTTGAGAATGAGGTTCTTTCCTTGAATCCAAATGATTTTTCATGCATTCAAGACTATTTATCTAGGTATAAAACTCTTAGAATCTTATATTAATTCTTTCACATGATCTAGGAACTAGGAATCAAAATCATCAAAAAATAATTAACAAATACTCATGAATTGGTGTTAATCGGAACCAGAATGGTTTCCTCTCTGTATATTCAATAAACAATGAATAGTTACAATAACAATGTGAAGCAATACCTTGAATCGATGAAGAATTCGAATACCTAAGGAGACAATTCGAATTCAGTGAGTGATTCTGGCTTAACTGACTCTTAGCCATTCAATCACACTCAATTAACCACATGACCAAAAACCTAATTGACTCACCAAAACCTAACTGAAGTCAAAGTGCAATAAATGACTGAATCTCAACTGAAGGAGATCAAACACATGTCATAGCAAGCCAACCATCAAGTGCTAGTGCTCCATGACTTCAATGAACCCCGATGAGGTTTACTGAAGCTGAACTGACCATCAAAAGTTGGTGGAGGCGCCTTGTTGACTCCAGATCATTAAATAATAATAAATAATCATTAAATAATATATTTAATGATTGGAGGTTCCTTAACTGACTGGTTGGACTGATTGTAACCACCAGTTAGCAATTAGGTGCATTAATGTCACTCAGATCACCCCTAGAGTGCTCTAGTTAGCCTTCTTGACTGTAGGTAGGTGTGGGTGTGACTGGATGATGGAAATTAATGCTCCACTGATGTCAATTATACTTAGGATAGTGGTTTAACTAGGCCAATTTGACCAAGAAAGAGTGTGTATGATTGTAAATGTCTCCAACACCCCCCCTTAAGCTATACTCAGGAAGAGTTAGAAAACATAGATGCATAAAAATTCTAGTGCCACGGCAACTAAGGCCATAGGTCACCCTATACAATGCTGAAACTGAAACAATGCTCAAAACAAACTAAGTGAGGAAAAGAGGGAAAACCCAGTGGGAAAAACTCCCCCTCAAGCTGAACACTGAAAGTAGTCTAGATCACCCTGATGAACTCATCCCCAACAGTGAACGGAGGTAAGTGAACTTCTTTTTTGAAAATATCTTGGTGAATATGTCTACAATCTGCTCATCAGTCGGGCAGTATTGCAGAATGATGATCCTGTCATGCACTAGCTCCCTGATGTAGTGCATGTGAATCTCTACATGCTTGGTCCTCTTCCTGGTAACTAGATCTGTGGATATCTTAATAGCACTTTGGTTGTCACAAAATATAATAGTGGACAAAGTAATACCAAGATCAAACTTTGAAATAATTCCTTGCAACCAAACTGCTTGGATGCAAGCATTCACCGCTCCTCGATACTTGGCCTTCGTTGAAGATAGTGCTATGGAAGCCTGCTCTTTGCTTGAACAAGAAATAGGGCCATCACCAAACATGAATACATACCCAAAAGTTGACTTGAAATCAATAGAATCACTCACCCAATCGGAATCTGTGTATCCAACCAGCTCTAGCTCGGAGTCTGCAGCATAGTGAATGTCGTAGGTCCTGGTTCCCTGAATGTACTAGAGGATACTCTTAGCTGCCTTCCAATGAAGATCATGAGGCTGCTACATGTATATTGATACAGCATTCACAGAATAAAAAATATCAGGCCTAGAATGTTTCAAGTACAACAAGCTACCAATCAGCCGTCGATAGATAGTGCAGTCCATGGAAGGTGTGTTTTTTCCTTCTTCAAGGCTGATCTCTGAAAGGAAAGGGAATGGTGCAGGCCTAAATTCAACCATGTTAAACTTGAATAACAGGTCTGAAATTTATTTGGACTTAGTGACCATAATCCCATCATAATTTTGCTCGATTTCGAGCCCCAAAAATTGTTTTAGAAGCCCCAAATCACTCATTTCAAAGGCATTGTGGAGAGCAGTTTTGATGGCTGAAATGGAGGCAATTGTGCTACCTGTGATCAGTAAGTAATAAAAATATAAAACAATGATAATTATATTACCATCATGCTGCTATAAATACACATTTTTATCTGATATACATCTCTGAAAGTTTTGCGAGAGAAGGAAGGCATCCATTTTGGAATACCACTCTCTTGGGGCCTGTTTTAACCCGTATAGTGACTTCTTTAGCTTGCAAACCAAAGATGGATCAGTGATGTATCCCTCAGGATTCTTCATGTATATCTCCTCATGAATATCTCCATGCAGAAAGGCTGACTTAACATCCATGTGATGCACCTCCCAGTGTTTGGATGCAGAAATAGCCAAAACAAGGCGGATGGAGTCCATTTTTGCAACCGGTGCAAAGGTCTCATGGTAGTCCACTCCTTGGACCTAAGAGAAACATTTTGCTACTAACCTTGCCTTATATTTATAGGTGCTTCCATCAGCAGCAACCTTTGTCTGAAACACCCACTTGCATTGAACCAATTTCCTTCTCGGAGGAAGAGAAACTAGCTCCCAAGTAGTGTTTTTCTGAAGAGAATTCATCTCTTCATCCATGGCAACTTGCCATCTCGGATCATTCCGATCATGGTAGTACTATTTTAGATCTGAAATAATCATCAAATAGTAAGTTTCAGACAGCAAATTATCAGAACAAGAGAGCGCAATACCTGCTCTTTGGAAATCAGACCGGGTTCTCCTTGGATCATCCGGATTTCCAATGTTGTCTCCTGCAGAGGAGAGTGTCTTTTGGGCCCATGTAGGAAGATGATTTTGAACTTTAGGTTCTGATTCAGTATCTGATGATTGTTGCAAACTTATATCATAAATTGGAGGATCCAAATCAGGGTCATCACCCCCAATTTCATCATCCAAATATTCAGTGGAATAGGAAGGAAATTTAGCAGTTTTCTCCTTCACTAGTTCCACCTCCTGAAGAGGCTCATCGAACTTGACACTTCTCTCGATGATGATATATTTGGTATTGATATACAATAGCTTGAATCCTTTATCTTCATCAGGATACCCAATAAACATGCATTCTATGCTCTGCGGTTGCAAAGCCCTTCTTTTATCAAGCGAAATCCGGGCCCATGCAGTGGACCCAAACACCCGTAGGTTCGACACATATGGCTTGTGTCCAAAGTATGATTCAAAAGGAGTATTTAATTTCAATGATGAATGTGTCACCCTATTCTGAATGTATTCTATAGCATGCATGGCTTCAACCCACAAATTTGCAGCAAGCTTCTTTGACTCCAACATACAGGTGGTCATCTCTTTGAGAGACAGGTTCTTCCTTTCCGCTACTCCGTTCTGCTGGGGAGTGTAGGGAATTGAATGTTGGACCTGAATACCACTTTGGGAGCATATGTATAGAAACTCATTACTGACATAATCCCCTCCATTATCAGACCTCAATATCTTGGTCTTAAGCCCAGAGGCATTTTCGATCAAGGCCTTCAATTCAGAAATTTTTTCACATACCTCTGATTTATTTTTTAGAAAGAAAACCCATGTATACCTTGAAAAATAATCAATAAAGGTAAGGAGGTACCTTGATCCATTCATGGATGTGATAGGAATTGGACCACTGATATCAGAATGTATCATCCCCAATATGATTTTAGCTCAGTTTGCCTTCCCCCGATCGAACTTGTGCTCAGGGTGTTTTCCAATCACACAGCCCTTGCAAACTCCCATGGTTTCCTTAATGACCGAGAGGCATTAAACCACGTAGTTTTTTTGTAATTACTACAAATATTTGAAATTAAGATGGCCAAACCTCTCATGCCACAGCCGACTAACCTCATTTCCATGAGTTAGCAGAGCGGTGGGCTTTGCATCCACAACAAAATGAGAGAACTCATAGGCTTTTGCATGATGATTTGCAAGGCCTTTTGCAATGAGTTTCCTGGATGCAATTTCTATTATCTCAACATCATTTGGGATGAAAGAGACCCTCTTACGCATTCCTATATGTGTCATCTGATAGACACTAAGGAGATTTGCTGCTAGAGACGGTACATACAAAACTTTAGAAAAAAAAACCATTTTTTAGATCTACAGTACCTTGTCCTTTGGAAATGATAGTGGAGTCATATTCCATGTGGATGGGGATGGATTTGTCGGTCTCCAAGGATGAAAAAGAGTCTTTTTCAGCCATCATGTGATTCGAAGCTCCACTGTCAATCAGCAGTGCTTTGGACTTCGAAGTACTTGCCATGAGGGCATGACCTTTCTCATGCTGTGGTTCCCGATCTTGGTGATCTCTCCTCCGAAAGCTCTCCGGAAGATTGATGTGATTCCTCTCAATGAGAGAAGTTGCTTCATCAAGATTTTTCTTCATGTAGGCATGTTCAGGGTGAAAACCCTTCCCGCAGTAAGAACACCTGACTTTTTCTTTCCCATTGTACCCTTTTCCTTTATTCTTCCTTGAGTCGGAAGATTCATCATGCTGCTGATTTTCAACTCTAGGCTTGGGAGCATCAAATTTACTTTTCTAATTTTTCTGCTGCTTTCCTTTACCCTTCACATCTTTGGGCCCTGAGACATGGAGGGCTTGATCATGGGAAGATCGGATGATCCCCATCTGGACAAGCTTGTCATGTTCATTAGTTAGGGACTCAATGAAGGCATTGAGTGTAGGAATCTTCCATCCGGGGGTTGTGATATTCCCCGCACCGAATGTAGAAACAAAAACTTAATAATCAGCCCCGATTTTGGAGAGGATGGCTAGGATGAGCTGATCATCCACCTTCTCCACTTTGCATTGCTTCAAAAGGAAAATAGTATGCTTGAACTTTGTAAAGAAATCATTCAGAGTCTCGAAATTGGAAGGTTGGAGAGACATGAGTTCATTTTCGAGTTGGTAAACTCTCAAGTCATCATGATTTCTGTATAGAGATTCCAATTTGTCCCATATTTCTTTCGGTGTCTTCAGATCCGTAAGATGGAAGAGAAGGTCTTCGAAAATAGAGAGGCACAAGAAACCGAAGGCTTCATCCTTCTTGTTCAAGAATCTTGATTTTTCTATGGCAGATCTAGGGTCAACTTTAGTGTCCATGGCGACTCTATGGAGTCCTTTGGATCGCAATTAAACCTCCATTTTATTTTTCCATGTGTGGAAATTGTATGGAGTCAAGAGAGGTACTGAGGAGGCCATCTAGATATGCTGTAGCGAATGCTTCACCTATAGAAACCTGAAAATCAAAATAGAAAGGGAAAAATAAGGTTGGATAGCCTGCACATTCTAGGCTTTCATCACACCCAGCATAGTCAATCAAGCAAGCTTGATCAACAAGTTCTTTACTTGGGATATTGAGTGGTAAGCCTTGGCTTCTGGTGCAGTGCTGGAATTTTGAGCTATTGCTCACTTTCCATGGAGAAATCTGTCAAAAATCTTATTTTTGAGAGATTGATCTTTTATCTGCCATATGCTCTGATACCATATTATATCTTGCACATGATCTAGGAACTAGGAATCAAAATCATCAAAGAATAATTAAAAAATACTCATGAATTGGTGTTAATCGGAACCAGAATGGTTTCCTCTCTGTATATTAAATAAACAATGAATATTTACAATAACAATGTCAAGCAATAGCTTGAATCAATGAAGAATTTGAATAACTAAGGAGACAATTTGAATTCAGTGAGTGAGTCTGGCTTAACTGACTTTTAGCCATTCAATCACACTCAGTTAACCACATGACCAAAACCCTAATTGACTCACCAAACCCTAACTGAAGTCGGAGTGCAATAAATGACTGAATCTCAACTGAAGGAGATCAAACACATGTCATAGCAAGCCAACCATCAAGTGCTAGTGCTCCATGACTTCAATGAACCCCGATGAGGTTAACTGAAGCTGAACTGACTGTCAAAAGTTGGTGGAGGCGCCTTGTTGACTCTAGATCATTAAATAATAATAAATAATCATTAAATAATATATTTAATGACTGGAGGTGCCTTAACTGACTGGTTGGACTAATTGTAACCACCAGTTAGCAATTAGGTGCATTAATGTCACTCAGATCACCCCCGGAGTGCTCCAGTTAACCTCCTTGACTGTAGGAGAAGGCTAAGTTAGCCTCCTTGACTCTAGGTAGGTGTGGGTGTGACTAGATGATGGCAATTAATGATCCACTGATGTCAATTAATGTCAATTATACTTAGGATAGTGGTTTAACTAGGCCAATTTGACCAAAAAGAGTGTGTATGATGGTAAATGTCTCCAACATCTTATGTGCAGAATGTAAGATTAAGAAAGAAGACAAACAATGTATTTATCATATTCTTTCCAAACTTGGACCTACATATTCTATTTTTGTATCTACATTCTACTCCATGAAAGAATCCTTGACTGCAGCTAGCTATCAAGAGCATAGTTTTGAATCCTTTTGTGTTTCCTTAATTAGAGAGCAATATAATCTCATTCATCTTGGAATAATTAACAATGCAGATATATCTGGGAAAGCCTTATTGTCCCAACAGAAAGAAAAGTCCAAGCCTCCCAAGAAATAGAATTTTCACAATAATAAGCCAAACAACAAGGGTCTCAAACCCTCTCAGTCAGCTCCTTCTTTAAAAAATGACAAAGGATCCAAGCAAAAAGGAAAGAAGACTGAGCGTCATTGCAATTTTTGTGGGAAAGATAATCACGATGAATCTAAGTGTTTCAAGAATATGGCAGCCTTGGAAGCAAAAATAAAGAAGCACCACATCAGCATAGATTCGTCTTCAGAATCTAACTCTCATGGATATGCACTTTGTGCTTCTGGTTACTATTATAATGCATCTTCTTCTTCTTCTTCAAATGAATGGCTTATTGATTCTGGAGCATCTTATCATATGGATAAGGATCAAGCCATATTTTCTACTATGCATGAATGTAACACCAAACAAATATTTTTTGGTAATGATAGATCTCTAAGTTTTGTAGGATATGGAATAGTTCGAACAGAAAATGGTCATTTCAGTGATGTACTATGTGTTCCAAAAATTTCCTGCAATTTTTTATCAGTCTACTAAATTACTCATTCAGGTGAAGGTAAAACTATGACGTTTACATCTCACCAAGTTGTAATCAAGGATTTTAAAAATACTCAAAATGTCCTTGCTACTGGAATTGTTGATGATATTACCATGTTGTACAAATTTAACAACTTTGGGTCATCACTTTTTCCTTCAGTTTTTGTTGCTCATAGTGATAACTTGAGAAAACTTTGGCATGAGCGATTTGGTCACTTAAATTATCGCTCATTGAAACAACTATGTAAAGACAATATGGTGATTGGTCTTCCGATGGTATCTTGCAAGGATGGTGTTTGTTCCGGTTGTGTACTCGTAAAACATCATCGGGACAGTTTTGACAAACGTGCCTCTTGGCACGCCTCGATTCCTTTGGAGCTTGTGCATAGTGACTTGTGTGGTCCTCTTCCATCTGCATCCTTTTCTGGTTTCAAATATTTCTTAACTTTCATTGATGACTACTCTAGACTCACTTTGGTTTACTTCCTAAAACTTAAGAGCGAAGTATTTAACATGTTCTTGGCCTACAAGGCCCTTGTTGAAAAATAATCTGGTCATCAAATTATTAAGTTAAGATCTCACAATGGAGGAGAATATGTTAACAACAAGTTCACTATTTTCTACACTGAACAAGGAATCCAACAACAACACACTGTTCCATATACACCACAACAAAATTGTGTAGTTGAATAGAAGAACTGCACTTTAAAAGAAATGGCTAATTGTATGATCCAATCTAAGGGACTAAGTCTTCAATATTGGGCTGAGGCCATAAATTGTGCAAATTACATAGTTAACCACACACTCACTAAAGTTTTACAAAGTATAACACTGGAAGAAGCATGGAGTAAAATTAAACCAGATGTAAGTCACTTTCGTGTGTTTGGTTGTCAAGCATGGGTTCACATTCCGGATGAAAAATGGAAAGCATTGCAGCCTAAAAGTGAAAAGTGCATATTTGTTGGATATTCAGAAGATGTAAAAGGTTATAGAATTCTTCAGCCCCATTCACATGATATAATCATTAAAAGAGATGTTAAATTTGATGAAAATCTCTTGGCCTACGATCCTAACTTGGCGAGTGTGCCATCTTTGGCCTGCAAGCCTGATTTGGCAATTGTGCCTTCTTCTTCTTCTTCTTCCAACTTCCTTGACAGGTTTCCAACTCTAGTTTCTTATGATGACAGTGAGAATGAAATTCCACCTCCGCCTGCTCACGTTCCTTCAATTGCACCAGCACCAATGCCTCCTCGATGGGTTCATTCAACATGTGAAGCAGCTGGTGATCTTGCCAATGATCCTAGAGATCAACGTCGAACACGTTCTCAGTTTCAGCGAGCCTCTTCCCTTTTGGCTCAAGTTTCCGAGAATCATGATCTAGAAACTTTTGTAGAAGCTTCAGGAAATCTAGATTGGGATGCAGCTATGGATGAAGAATATTGTTCCTTAATAGCGAACGATACTTGGGATCTTGTTCCTCTTCCAAAAGGAAGAAAACTTGTCAGATGTAAATGGGTCTATAGAACTAAGTATGCATCAAATGGAAGTGTTGAAAGACTTAAGGAAAGGTTAGTTGACAAAGGTTTTTCCCAAGTTGAAGGGATTGACTACAATGAAACCTTTGCCCCTGTAGCAAAAATGAACTCCATCTGCCTTGTTCTTTCCCTTGCAACCTTACATAACTGGGAAGTCCATCAAATGGATGTCAAGTCTTCCTTCTTACATGGTGATTTACATGAGGAAATTTACATGGAACAACCTCTTGGATATGTTCAGAATAACTCTAGCCTTGTTTGTCTCCTTAAGAAATCCTTATATGGCCTTAAGCAAGCTCCTAGAGCTTGGTATGCCAAAATGGGTAGTTTTCTCCTTGACACTGGTTTTTCTAGATTCCATTCTGACCCCAATGTTTATACCAATAAAGTAGGAAACCATCTCATCATACTTGTTCTTTATGTTGATGATCTTATCCTTACTGGTAGTGACCCTAAACTTATAACCCATGTGAAATCCGGTCTTAAGAAAATTTTGAAATGTCAGACTTTGGACATTTGCATTATTTTCTTGGTCTCCAAGTCTTGCAAAACAAAGAAGGAATCTTTCTTTCCCAGTCTAAGTATGCTTGTAACCTTATTCGTTGCTTCCACATGGAATATTGTAAACCAGCCCCTTCTCCCTTCCAGTCTGGAGTCAAACGTTCTGCCACTTGTACTTCCCCTGAAGTATATGCCACCTTGTATTATCAGCTTGTGGTAGTCTTTTATACTTGACTCGTTCCTGTCCTGACCTTTCCTTTGCCATTGGTCGTGTTGCCCGTTATATGCAAACTCCTCATGAAAGTCACTGGATAGCAACAAAAAGAATACTTCTATATATTCGAGGTACATTTCAATTTGGGATTCATTATAGTACAAGGGGGAAACCTTTGTTGGTTGGTTTCACTGATTCAAATTGGGCCGACGATCCTGATGATCAAAAGTCTACTGCAGGTTATGTTTTCAGTCTGGGATTTGGACCTGTCACTTAGTCTTGTAAGAAACAACAGGCTCTTTCTCTTTCTTCATAAGAAGCAGAATATCGAGCCGTAGTTAATGCCAGTCAGGAAGCTTTATGGCTTTGACAGATCCTTTCAGAGTTTGGATTCGAGCAACAGCAACCTACTCCACTTTGGTGTGACAATAAAAGTGCCATCAAGCTTTCCAAAGATCCAAATCTACATCAGCGTAGCAAACACATTGAGCTACACATGCACTTCATCAGAAATATTGTTCATGATCGTATTATTGAAGTGCTCTATTGCCCTATAGATGATCAAGTTGCAGACATCTTCACCAAGTCTCTTACAGAAGTGAAGTTTTCTAAACTTCAGTCTATGTTAGGAGTTCAGGAATGTGTCCTTAAGGAGGGATAGGCTCTAATGCCTCCTTCCTTCTCCTAATAGTGTCACTTTTGCAAATCCTTCAATCCTATCCCAAGTTGTTCTTAAGGGGGGATGTTAGGATATTTAGACACTTAGGAGTTAGTTAAGATCAACTTGTGTAATATATCCATTAAATAAAAGTGTGTTTCTTTAGTATGCATCAATATGCATTTGTAAATATTCTAATCCGACGGTCACGATATGTTCGAGACATAGAGTGATCTGATAGTTCAACTTCTCTTAGATCATACCTACCATTGATCTATGGCTTAACACCTGATTGGTCTATGATCTCTGTTTAAAGAGCATAGAGGGTCCTTGGCTAGTTGATCGATTATGAGAAGTTCATGTAACTTTCTTTATTTTGCATAATAAATTGCTCCAAGTAGCTATTTGGCTGGGGCCATGGACTATTTCCATCTCGAGGGTTTTAACCACGTGACAAACATCGGTGTGTTGATCTATGATCTATTTGTGTGAAGCGGTTGCTGAAGGTGTTCGGTCTTTTGGGAGTACCGTTTGTACCCAAACATTGGGAAACAGAAGAAGAGTGAAAAGTTAGATCTTTTGCTTACATATGTATGGGGACTGGGTTAGGTACAATCTCTTGGTGGATCTCATTATTATGTTACTTTTATTGATGATGCAACTAGAAAAACTTGGGTTTATTTCATTAGAATGAAATATGATTTGTTTTGTACTTTTAAGAAGTGGAAAGATTTGGTTGAGAATGAGAAAGGGAATAGGTTGAAGTGTCTCATATCTAATAATGGAGGTGAATGCTGCAAGGAGTTTGATAGTTACTGCTCATACCAAGGATTCATAGAGAGAATACAGTCCTAGGAACACCACAAGAAAATGGTGTGTCAGAAACGGTGAATAGGATGATCATGGAGTGTGCAAGGTTTATATGATTGCATGTAGGATTTCCCGTATAGTTTTTGGATGATGTTGTAGATACTATTATTTACTTAAAAAATAGAGGGCCTTTAAGTGCTTTTGATGGTGGTATTCCAAAGGAGGCGTGGATAGGTAAAAAGGTAAATTAATCTTTTATGAGAACTTTTGGCTATGAAGCATTTGTCCATATTGATAAAGACAATAGAACAAAGCTTGAAGCTAAATCCAATAAATGCACCTTTATTGGATATGAGGTTGATGATTTTGGTTATCGCTTATGGGATTATGAAAATCACAAAATCATTAGGAGTAAAGATGTAGTATTCAATGAAAGGGTTATGTACAAAGATCAGTTGTAGGGAAAGAAAGAGGAAATGGAAAACACAGAGTACATATTGCTTGATGAAATCAAATAAAATGAAGTTCCAAAGGTACCAGAAAATCAAGAACAACAATAGATACCTCAAACTCCTACAAGTGTAAGAATATCTACCAGGTTAAGTAGACCCCCTGAACGATTCTTTCCTTCAATGTATTATTTATTGATGACTAATCCTAGTGAACCAGAATGTTATGAAGAGGCAATGCAGGTGGAAACTAGAAAGAAGTGGGAGAAAGGAATGAATGAGGAGATGGACTCATTGGTAAGAAACTGGACTTAGAATTTGGTAGAGTTTTCTACAAGTAAAATATCATTGCATAACAAATGGGTTTATAGGTTGAAGGAAGATGATGGAAGAAAGAAGCGGTACAAGGTTATCCTTGTTGTAAAAGGGTTTGCACAAAACAAATGTATAGATTTTGATGAAATATTTTCTCCTGTTGTTAAAATGACTTCAATTAGAACTATTTTAAGTCTAGTGGCAATAGAAGATTTGCATGTTAAACAATTAGATGTGAAAATAGCCTTTCTCCATGGGGATTTGGAGGAAGATATTTATATGTAGAAGCCACAAGGATATGAGGTCAAAGGGAAGGAGGATTTGGTTTTCATGTTGAAGAATATCTTGTATGGCCTGAAACAAGCTCCTAGACAATGGCATTTCAAATTTGATAAGTTTATTCCATAATAGGGTTATAGTAGATGTCATTCTAACCACTGCGTTTATTTCAAGAGGATAGATAATAAAAGATATATTATCTTGTTATTGTATGTGGATGACATGCTTGTTGCAGGGTCTAACATGCAGGATATAAATGTGCTCAAAAGGAAACTAGCTAAAACATTTGCAATGAAGGATTTGGGTGCTACAAAGGAAAACCCTAGGTATGATAATGAGAAGAGACGATAAAAATTGAAAATTGACCTTGTCTTAGTGTGAGTACATAGAAAAGGTGTTGGAAATGTTTACAATGTAGAATGAAAAACCAGTTTGTACACCTTCGTTATATTTTTATCATTCAAGCTAGCATTATGATATTAGGATCTTATCTGAGAGAATAACATGCACAGCAATAAAACACAAGAGACAATGAAAACAAATATTTTCCTCGGGGAAACCATAAAGGAGGAAACCCACAACTTCCTCTAAGATAGAATCAATACCAAAAGAAAAACCCCAAAAATAGTAAGATGATCTCCCGATAGCATTAGTCTCTCTCTCTCTTGTCCTAGCAAGTTCTTCTATCACTCATGCGCCTCAGTGAGTGTGTGTGTGTGTGTGATAAATAGAGAGACTCACTCTCTATTTATATTCTTTCGGTCACTTAATGTCCACTTCAACATGTCGGCCCCACTTAATAATTACTTACTAGGGCCAGCATCTCTAGGAGAGTCTAATAACCCTAGTGCCCCACAATTGTGGGGACTTTTCCCTCTGATCAACAAGGAGGGTTAACCTTGACACAATTGTGGGGATTATTGCCCAGACTTACAATGGAGGGTTAACCTCAATGACTTGACATGAATTTTTTACATTATTGAATCTCCCGATAGGAACATCTGGGCATGACATGACTCAAATGCATTATAGAAACTTCCTGGAATAAACATCGGGGTACAATACATAAGATATATAGATGAATACATTCCAAATTTACAAATACATCAACACTCCCTCTTAACTAGGAAGGTATTATCTCGACATAATTTGTCAGCACTGGTCTTCTTCTTTGTATCAACTGGATCATCATTGAGTTCTCATCCTCTTCATCTTCAAGTCATATTCATCATCAAAATGAGATCATCACTGGAACATCATCACTAGATCTGGATCATCACTGGAACATCATCACTGGAACATCATCACTGGATCTGGATCATCACTGTTGGATCATCATCACGGGTGCTATCTCATGATTCTTCTCATCACGAGAAGTTCTATAGAGCCAGCCCTTTTTCATGTTGGTTGTAGGCCTAACCTCCATGTAGGTCTTCTTCAGCACTTATATCTGACCCTAAGTTAGAATGGCTTTTCCAACACTTACATCTGACCATGAGAGGAACACATCCAACACCATGTCAGAAAGGCATACCCAGCACTCACATCTGACCATGGGAGGAAAACATCCAAGAACCATGTCAGAAAGGCCCAACACTTACATTTACCAGCATGATAGGACACACCTACTATCATATGTGAAAAGGCACAACACTCACAACCATCATCATGATAGGACACACCTACTATCATCTGTGGAAAGGATCAGCACTTACATCCACCAGCATGGTATAACACAGCTACTACCATCTATGGAAAGGCATAGCAATCACATCCACTAGCATGGTAGGACACACCTACTACCATTTGTGGAAAGGAACAACACTTACAATGACCAGCATGGTAGGACACACCTACTACCATCTGTGAAAAGGAACATTACTCACATCCACCAGCATGATAGGACACACCTACTATCATCTGTGGAAAGGCTCAAAAATCACATCCACTAGCATGATAGGACACACCTACTATCATTTGTGGAAAGGATCTGCACTTACATATGAACATGTGGGAACCAATCCCACAATCACATCAGAATGGCTCCTAGCCCTAGGCTAAGAATTCCTGGTAACTGACCAGGTACCTCCATTCTCCTAGAGAATGGCCTTTAGCACTTATATCTAATCATGTGGGAACACATCCCTCAATCACATCAGAATGGCCCTGCACTTATATCTAATCATGTGAGAACACATCCGAAAGTCATATCAGAATGGTCCTCAGCTCTAGGCTGAGTATTCCTGGTAACTGACCAGGTGCCTCCATTCAAAGAATGGGATTCAACACTTATATATGATCATGTAGGAACCAATCCTACAGTCACATCAGAATGGCTGAGCACTCATATCTGACATGGAAGGAACCAATCCTCTCACTATGATAGAATGGCTCAGCCCTTACATTTGACCATGGAAAGAACCAATCCTCTCACCATGTCAGAATGGATCAAAGACTCATCACTTCCCTTTGGAGGGAAACTCGATGTGGAGAACACCAAGATTCTCCCTGAAGTATTCAAATTTCACTCTGGCCAATGGATTTGTTAACACATCAGCTATCTATTCATCCGTTGCAACATACTGGAGCTTCACTGCTCCTCTCTGCACCATATCCCTGATATAGTGATATTTGGTCTCCATATGCTTCGACTTGTCATGGAATACTGGGTTCTCCAACAACTTCACACAACTCTGGTTGTCACAATATATACAAGTAGCATGCAACTAGAGATCAAATAAATCAAACAGTATCTTCCTCAGCCATACTGCCTCACAACTAGTTGAACAAGCTGCGACATACTCTGCTTCAACTATACTCACTACCACGCAAAACTATTTCCTTCTAAAACAAGAGATCACACTTGATCCCATACTGAAGCAGCACCCTGAAGTGCTCTTCCTATCAATGGCACTACCTGCCCAATCTAAATCAACATAAACCTCTAGGTTAATCTTTTTATTCGCCTCATACTTGAGCCCATAATCAACTGTAACCCTTAGGTACCCTAGAATATGCTTTGCACCAATCAAGTGAACATGTCTCAATGTGTTCACAGCAAAGAAAATATCTGGTCTCGTATTCATCATGTACATCAAGGAACAAATCATTTGACGATACATCGTGGCATCAACCAAATCTGATGAAGCAACACTCAATAGCTTCAGGTTCGATGCCATAGGTGTGGTCATGCAGTCCATCATCTTGAACCTCTTCAAGATCTCTACTGCATACTTCCCTTGTCTACACCTCCATGCCCATAACATAGTGTAGCATGCCTAAGTCCTTCATCTCGAACTCTGCAGCAAGTCTCCTTCTTGCAACTTTAATGAGTTCCTCTTTTCTGTCAGGAACAAGTCATCAACATATAATAGCAACATCACTGGTCTTCCACCTTCAACCTTGAAAAAAAGGTTGGAATCCGCTTTACTCTCAGTAAATCCTAGAATCATCAGTAAGCTGTCCATCTTGTTGTACCATGTCGAACTTTAGGATCTTCTATAGTCACTCCCTCTGAAGTGGACCATCATTCTCCCTCTGTCTTCCATACTATATGCATAGAAACATTATGTACCGAAGCGACATGTAGCTTCTGTAACGTCCCCAACCCTCCGATCGATGAAGATGATGCTACCATGGCGTTAACCATCTGGGCTACCAACCCCATGAACATAGGAATTCATAAAATGCTGAAATGTTGAAATAAAATGCATTGAAGTAGAACATGCACAGATGCAATTATCATACACAGCAGAAGCCAACATACATTCATGCAAGAATTCATCCAACATATTCATCATAATCATTAACAGTAAATAAGAATGCAGAAGTAAAATAGACAAGATTACTTATCTTATAAAGAACTCGTTCCGCAACTAGCTACATCGCTGCAACATTCCACCCAACCATAGGCTAGCATGCTCCTAAATCTCTCAGCAATGCTGCCACCCCTGAACCGGGCATGAATCCCCAAGGAATAAGGAAATAACAGGCTTACACATAGCCAAGGATAACAACACCACAAGGGTACACAGTTCAGCCAAGCCAACACAGTCGGGTTTATCAGGCGAACAACAGATCAGCCAAGCCAATAGAGTTGGGTTTATCAGGCCATCCAAGAACTGGGAAAGGCTAATGCTAAGATAGTGAGCTCACTGAAGAGCTGCAAACACCAACACCAGAACCACCCTGGATTCTAGAACACCCACACACACCCAACACAAGGAATTCAGTCCCTTCTCTGCAATGCAGTCCCTCAGACCCTGATCTTCCCTCCAGTGCTCTTCAAGGGTTGTGGAGAATAAATCCAGCTCAGTAGCTCTTGTTCATGTGGTTCTCAACCCATCAGGTTTATCAAGCACCTCAGGCCCTCATTCACCAACCCAAAATAGTCCAGGGACAAATCCAAGAGACCAAAAACTAGTCAAAAGACACGGCCAACATTCACAGCTCAACGTGGATTCACAGGAAGAATCACCACGATCTTCTACCAATGTCGCATTGTAGGTAACTCATTCAACAATGCATGGGGAAAACCAGTCCCATCAATCAGTGGGAAAAATCCCAATAATTTCTACTACGATCCTCTATGATGGATGAAAACAATACACAGTCCAATGCGTGGAGGCAGAAGTTAGTTCTCGGTGTGGATGGAAAGAAAAAAATTACAGACCGACAATTAGTGCTAGAGAGATGAGGCGAACCCCAACACAATGGATGGTAAAACATTTTATCCCCGTCCTGTATGAGGAAGACGAACAGCCATGATCCGAGGGAGTGGGCGGAATGGTCCCTACGTCATGGAGAGGAGAGCAAGTGTGGGCGTGGTAGTGGTCTTCTTTCCAGCCAATCGCTGCCTCAACTAACAAAAATAAAGGAAATAACCAAGGGTGGTGGTGACACATAGTTTTCCACCGTGACTCAATGTTCCACATCCCCCCCTTTTCCTTATCCTTATCCTTTGGAATCATGCCCCTTCTCAATTTAGTTGCTGCAAACATAGCTGGTTGGGTTATTTAATTAAAATGGGTGTTTAAATGATGCCACAATTAAATATATGCCACGTGTCCCGATATACCATCGGTGACCATTCCTAATTAGAAACACAACATAACCAAATCTATGGTGGGGCCTTGGCCTTTAGCTCCGCACCAATATTATTCACAACATATGTATCCTATGTACTTTAACGCAAGCAGGGTTAAAACTGGGGTATTACATTCCCCTCCCCCTTCAATAGCACTGTCCTCAGTGCTTTATAAAATTTGAACAAAATGCTACACTGGTATCGCCTCAGTGTTTCGTAGGATTGAACAAAAATGGATGTGCCAATTGCATGGCATTCTCCAGCTCCCACATAGCCTCTTCAGGTCTGTAATGCTCCCACTGCACCTTTACCTACCCTATGGCCCGGTTCCGGAGCATTGTGGCCTTCCTGTTGAGGATGCGCATTGGCTCGATTTGGAAATCTTCGTCGGGTTCCACCTGAATCACATCCCAATTTATCATATGGTTAGGATCATGTACATATTTCTTAAGCAAAGAAACATGGAAAACTTTATGAGCTCTAGTATTAGCAGGCAATGCAAGTCTATATGCAACAGGCCCTATTATCTCAAGCACTTCAAATGGCCCACAATATTTAAATGACAGCTTGGCACAACTTCCAAGCTTCAAGGAACTTTTCTTTTCCCTCACTCTGAGATAAACATGATCCCCAACACTAAACTCCCTGTTCATCCTATGCTTATCTGCATAGATTTTCTGTCTGTCCTGTGCTACTTTCAGATTTTACCTAATCTTTACAACTTCTTGCTCCATTTCCTTGAGCAATTCTAGTCCAAGCACAACTCTGTTCGTCGGGTTCTCCCAAGTCACTGGTGTCCTGCACCTTCTTCCATACAAATCTTCATATGGACTCATCCCCAAGGATGCCTGCTGTCCATTGTTATAAGAAAAATCTACCAAGTGCAAGTAATCTTCCCACTTGGTTGGTTTGTCCATCACATACATGCGAAGCATGTCTTCAAGCACCTGATTAACTCTCTCTGTCTGGCCATCTGTTTGAGGATGGTATGCAGTACTGAAGTTTAGTTTTGTACCCAAATATGCAAACAACCCCTTCCAAAAGTTGAAAGTGAACTTAACATCTTTGTCAGAGACTATTGCCTTTGGCAATCCATGCAATTTGAAAATCTCCCTCATAAAGATCTTTGCAATGTCATCAGTCTTATGCATAGAATTAACCAGTATAAAATGCGTTGCCTTAGTCAGCTTGTCTACCACAACCATGATGGAATCATGTTGTCTCCAAGTCATTGGCAATCCTATAATAAAATCCATGGAAATAACTTCCCATTTCCATTCTGGAACTGGCAAAGACTGCAACAAGCATGCTGGATGTTGATGCTCAACCTTTACCTGTTGACATTTCATACACCTTGAAATGTACTCAGCCATGTCCTTTTTCATTCCTGGCCAAAAGTACCGCTTCCTGGCTGTAGCAATGGTCTTTTGGTATCTTGGGTGACCAGAATACAAAGCTTGATGGATTTCATCCATAACAAATCTCCTCAAACCTACTACATCTGGAATATAAATTCTACCTTTGTAAGTGAGAAGTCCATCTTCTTCCAATTTATATCCCTCATACCTCTTCTCAAGACTTTGTTGCTGCAATTTGTCTTTTACCTGCTCATACAATTCATCTCCAGTAGCATGACTAACAATCTGCTGCTTCAAATCCGAGTGGAAAATACTAAGAGACGCCACATGCATTTCTTGCATCTTCCTGTTGAGTGCATCAACCACCTTGTTTTCCCTTCCCTTTATGTGCTTGATTTCAAAATCAAACTCACATAAAAATTCCATCCATCTTGCTTGCCTAGCATTCAAAGTAGGCTGATCAAATAAATATTTCAGTCCACAGTGATCCATTCTGAGTTTAAATCTTCTACCTATCAAGTAATGTCTCCACATCTTGAGGGCATGTACTATGGCTGCAAGTTCTAGATCATGAGTGGCATAGTTCTTCTCATGCTCCTTCAGTTTTCTTGACTCATAGCATATCACGTGGTTGTCCTGCATAAAGACTCCTCCAAGCCCTTGTCTGCATGCATCGGTACACACCACAAAATCTTTTTCTGGATCTGCAACTTTCAATACGGGTGCACCGGTGAGAAGATTCTTCAACTACTGAAATCTTTCTTCACGCCTCGATGTCCATTCAAACTTCATCCCCTTATTTTGCAAAGAAGTGATGGCATGTGCAACTTTGGAGAATCCCTCAATGAACCTCTGGTAGTATCTTGCAAGTCCCATAAAAGATCTTACATCTGTCACATTTCTTGGAGTAGGCCAATTCATAATGGCTTCAATATTTTCAGGGTCCACATATATACCCTCCTTTGAGATAATGTGACCCAAATACTGAATTCTATCTCTATAGAAGTCACACTTGCTCAGTTTTGCCTACAACTGATGCTCCATGAGCAATTGCAATGTCAATCTCAAATGCTCTTCATGTTCTTCCTCATTCTTAGAATAAACAAGAATGTCATCAAGGAAAACAAGAACAAACTTGTCCAAATACCTGATGAAGACACTATTCATAAGGCACATAAATGTAGCTGGTGCATTTGTGAGACCAAATGGTACCACTACAAACTCATAATGCCCATACCTTTGTCCTAAGGGCTATCTTATGAATGTCTTCATCCTTGATTCTAACTTGATGGTAACCAGACCTCAAGTAAATCTTGGAAAATACCTTAGCTCCTCTCATTTGATCAAAGAGGTCATCAATCTTAGGCAAAGTGTATTTATTATTCACAGTAAACTTGTTCAACTGTTTGTAATCAATACATAACCTTAGTGTACCATCTTTCTTCTTTACAAACAGAACCGGTGCTCCCCAAGGAGACACACTCGGTCGGATATACTTCTTTTCCAACAACTCTTGCAGTTGCATTCTCAACTCTAGCATCTCTGGTGTACTCATCCTGTAGGGTTCCTTGGACACTGGTGCTGCTCCTGGCACAAGTTCAATTGTGAAATCAATGTCCCTCTTTGGAGGAAGCCCTGGAATCTCATCAGGAAACACATCCCTGAATTCCTATAACACCTGGTAGTCCTCCAACCTAGGAGTTTCATCTCCTGATGCCTCCAAAATATGAGCTGCATACAACTGACAACCCTTCCTACAAAAATTCTTTAACTGCATTGCTAAAACCTGCCGTATTGAAATCACCTTTGGAATGCCTTTCACAACTACTAGGTTCCCTTCTTCATTCATGCATTCGAAAGTCTTATTGTAACATTCAAGATTCACCTTGTGAGCCTCTAACCAATCCATCCCAATGAGAACATAATAGGAACCAAGCGGTAGAACATTCAGATCTACACAAGTGACCAACCCATCCATGACCAATGGACATTTCTCTACCATTTCACTAACCTTTCTCTTAGTTCCAGTGGCTAGCTGGACTAACCAAGATTTCCTATGCTTTATCTTCTTAAAAGCACAAATCTCCACTACTCTAGGGGTAATGTAACTGTGTGTAGAACCAGGGTCAATCAAAATACAAATAGATTGCTCAACAATCTTACCTACTACTTCAACCATAGTTGACTGGTGATCTTCCTGGCGGTCCTCCAGTGCTGCATAAATCCTAGGGACTGCCCTTGCTACCTGACCCACTTTTTCTACTTCTTGAACATTGTAAGCTGGTCTTGCACTCTCATTCTTGAGTGGACAATTTCTACGCAAGTGAGGTCCTTCACATTTCCAACATTTGAGTCGACTTTTATTCGGATGTGGCTCTTTAGGCTTTCCACCTGTCACTCCAACTAGATCACTCGCAGCTTGGGATGGCTGCTTCTACTGATTCCTGAATCTAGAAGGTTTGAAACCTTTCTTTCTTTGGTCCAACTTTTCATTCTTCTTGTCCTTCCATGCCTTATGGTAGTCAGGTTTTCCTTTACTTTTCTCATAGCAATACTTAGCTTTTCTTATTGCTTCCTCGATAATTCTAGGTTCATAAAACTCAATTCTATCTTTGTAAGACTGAGGTAATCCACTCAGAAAATGTTGGACCTTCACTTTTTCATCTCTGATGTACTGAACATACCTCAACAGCTCCAAAAAATTATTTGCATATTCATCCATGGTTTGCTGTCCCAATCTCAGCTCATGGAACTCCTTGATCTTGTCATCATAGTACCTGTCAAAGAGGTATTTATGCTTGAAATACTTCTTGAACTGTTTCCACTTCAGTTTCCTTTCACTGATATTTTTTACCTACTTGAAGTGTTCCCACCAAATGGATGCCCTTCCATTCATATTGAATATGGCAACTCGTGCCTTCATGTTCCTTGAATAGTCCTGCACCTGAAAGTACTTCTTTATCCCAAGAATCCAAGCCTTAGCTTCTTGTCCCATCTTTATCTCACCATCAAATGTAGGAGGTTTAGCTTTCCTAAACTCATCTCCAGAGCGATCCCTAAGGTGCCTTCTTCTTTTCCTTTTATGAGGAGATGAAATTGTATCTCCACTGGATTCTTCGGAGTCAAACGATCCACTGGAAGTCCTTCTCCTTCTCCAAGTGCTGCTCTTACTGCCTTCTAGTCTTGATGTACCTCATCCAGAATCTATCTTTTTCTGCAAGTCTGTCAAAATTTCCAATATGACAGCATTCAACTGATGCTTCTCTTCCTGGGATTTTATTAAGCTTCTCAACCCTGAGAATCCACTGAAAAATAGTTGAAAATCCCACTTGAAAAATAATCAAATCTGCTGGGAAATCCCATGGAAAACTCAAAATTTTCCCTGTACAGGATCGGGTCTCATCCCAACTAACAATTCGATGTTTTGGCAGTCAAAACAACTAACTTCTCCGCTGTTCATCGACGATCGGATCCACTAAGCGTTACCGTGTCGGCGATCGAATCCTCTAACCTTCGGAAGGATAGTCCATTAGACAGCCGCAATGGTGGGTAGTGATCCCACTATGGGTTTCGTAGATCATAAACTCATCGGCTGTCAGAAGCTCTATCCACTAACCATTGCCAATGGCCGATGATTCCCGGACTTAGAGAAATTTTTAAAATTTTCCCTCCTTTAGTCTTCCTTTTCACCACTTGATCGACTCAACTCTCTTCTTTTCATTAGCAAAATAGTTCTCCCGATCGGTGGCCCACCATCTTCATTCTTCTCCCGATCGGTGGCCCAATATCTTTAGGTATAACCTGATCGGTATCGACAATCTCTTCTCGTCGGAAGGCTAGTGTTCTAGGCTTCCGAAACGGTGAGCGCATGAACAACTTTTTGCTTCCGATGGCCGATGTTTTCACTACTTAGAAAAATTTTGAACTTTCTTTACTGCGTCGGTGGCCAAAGGCCCTACTTGTCGAGAACATAGTGTTCTAGCCATCCGCAACAGCGGTGCTCAATCAGCTAAGTGTCAGCGATCCAAACCACTATCTTTCTCCGATCGCCGATGGTCTTCAACACTTGATAAATTTTTCAAAAAAATTTCTCTTCTTCTTTTTTATGGAACATAACATATGTCGAGGTTCGGAACCACTAATTGCTATGTGTCGGAGATCCCAACAACTATTTTCCACCGATAACCCCGACAGTCCGAACAACTAAATTTCATTGACACTGAAAGTCGAAATCGGGTGTTTCTTCAATTACATCGAGCTGGTGTTTCGGCGGCCTTTGCTTGATATTCACCGAAACTGCGGCTCCCACATCCACTAAGTTCCGACGACAGACATCGAACTCTTAGAAAATTTTCCACAAATTTCCTTTCGACAGTCCTCCATTGGGTGCGCTTCTACCTAGCTCCTTGCTACATCAGAAGTCCTTCCCACTAAGTGTTCCGATGAACCGACAGTTCAACACTTAGACAAATTTGTGGAAGTTTTCTGTCATCAACTGCTGATCTCTACTGGGAAAAAAGAAATCCTGCTTCTGTCACTACATTTTTGTGGTCCATTTAGGCCCATGTTGCAACATGAGCTCTGATACCACACTATAACGTCCTCAACCCTCCGACCGGCGAAGAGGATGCTACCATGGTGTTAACCATCCGTGCTACCAGTCCCATGAACATGGGAATTCATAAAATGATGAAATGCTGAAATAAAATGCATTGAAGTAGAACATGCACATATGCAATTATCGTACACAGTGGAAGCCAACATTAATTCATGCAAGCATTCATCCAACATATTCATCATAATCATTAACAGTAAATAAGAATGCAGAAGTAAAATATACAAGATTACTTATCATATAAAGAACTCGTTCCACAACTAGCCACGTCGCTGCAATGTTCCACCCAACCATAGGCTAGCATGTGCCTAAATCTATCAGCAATGCTGCCACCCCCAACCCGGGCATGACTCCACAAGGAATAAAAAACTAACAGGCTTACACATAGCCAAGGGTAACAACACCACAAGGGTACACAGTTCAACGAAACCAACATGATTGGGTTTATCAGGCGAACAACATATTAGCCAAGCCAACAGAGTTGGGTTTATCAGGCCATCCAGGGGCTAGGAAAGGATAATGCTAAGCTAGTGAGCTCACTGAAAAGCTGTAGAAACCAACACTAGAACCACCCTGGATTCTAGAACACCCACACACACCCAATACAAGGAATTCAGTCCCTTCTCTGCAACGCAGTCCCTCAGACCCTGATCTTCCCTCCAGTGCTCTTCAGGGGTTGTGGAGAAGAAATATAGCTTAGTAGCTCTTTTCCATGTGGTTCTCAACCCACCAGGTTTATCAAGCACCTCAGGCCCTCATTCACCAACCCAAAATAGTCCGGGGACAAATCCAATAGACCAGAAAATGGTCAAAAGACACGGCCAACATTCACAGCTCAACATGGATTCACAAGAAGAATCACCCCGATCTTTTACCAATTCCTCATTGTAGGTAACTCAGTCAACAATGCATGGGGAAAACTGCTCCCATCAATTAGTAGGAAAAATCCCAATAATTTCCGCTGTGATCTGCTATGATGGATGAAAACAATACATAGTCCAATGCGTGGAGGCAGAAGTTGGTTCTCGGTGTGGATGGAAAGAACAAAATTACAGACTGGCAACTAACGCTAGAGAGAGGAGGTGAACCCCAGCACAATGGATGGTAAAACATTTTATCCCCATCCTGCATGAGGAAGACGAACAACCATGATCCGAGAGAGTGGGCGGAACAGTCCCTACGTCGTGGAGAGGAGAGAAAGCATGGGCGTGGTAGTGGTCTTCTTGCTAGCCAATCGCTGACTCAACTAACAAAAAAATAAGGAAATAACCAAGGGTGGTGGTGACACATAGTTTTCCCCTGTGACTCAATGTTCTACATCCCCCCCTTTTCCTTATCCTTATCCTTTGGAATCATGCCCCTTCTCAATTTAGTTGCTGCGAACATAGCTAGTTGGGTTATTTAATTAAAATGGGTGTTTAAATGATGCCACAATTAAATATATGCCAAGTGTCCCGATATACCATCGGTGACCATTCCTAATAAAAAACACAACATAACCAAATCTATGGTGGGGCCTTGGCCTTTAGCTCCGCACCAAGATTATTTACAACATATGTATCCTATGTACTTTAACGCAAGCAGGGTTAAAACCGGGGTATTACAGCTTCCTCTGTTACTAATATTCTATGTATCCATCTAGGATCACTAGATACCAAGATCCTCTATCTTGAACTTTTTCAAAAGTTCTTCCTTCACCCATATGTGAGCTTGTCATCCTCTATAGACTTTCATCTTCAACCTTGTAGCAAAGGTTCAGATCTTCATCAAGCTCCTCATGTATGTGTTATCCCATGGGTGTCTTATGAGCTCGTACAAGGCCTTCTTTCATTTGCACACATGATTTTGCCTTTCATGTGTCTCAAGTCCCACAGGATGCAAATTTCTTTTCATAGTCTATGCCTTGTTTTTGTGAGAAGCCTCGTGCTACGAATCTTTCCTTGTATCCCACGATGTTTCCATCTACTACATGATGGAACTATGAACTTCCCTTCATGTATCAATACTACATCCTAGAGATCATTCTTCTTGAACTGGTCTTCCCTTTATTCTTGGTTACCTCTTCATGGATGGAAGGTTCTGCATCAATGATGTCGATGCATTCGTCATATTATTCTTCATGTTTGAACTATCGTCACTTGTTCTTCAGAACAAGTCTCATTCTTCTTTGCTTATAGGA
This sequence comes from Pseudotsuga menziesii, assembly GCA_001517045.1. Classification (NCBI taxonomy): domain Eukaryota; kingdom Viridiplantae; phylum Streptophyta; class Pinopsida; order Pinales; family Pinaceae; genus Pseudotsuga; species Pseudotsuga menziesii. The sequence continues at coordinate 138,755 of LPNX010221347.1, read as the reverse complement.
GATTATGTATGGGATCTTTCCTACACGTCAAATGGATTTGCATGTTTAGAAACATTTCATAAGGCATATTCATAATGGCAAATTCTTATGCATAAATATATGATCATGAAACTATTTTAGCCAATACAACATTCATCCATATCTCATGGAAGCTTTCTAGATGCCTTCCATCTCTACTAGGACAACATTGAGATTGTGCACTAATCCAATATGTCAGCAAAGAGGTTTCATTCTAGATATGTAGCAATGGATAGTTGTATAGTACCATGAGCTACTTACCCATCACATGCGTATTAGTAGTATGCAAACATTATATCATGCATAATACATCAACTAAATATAAACAAATGCATAACAAAAACAATATCATGAAATGACAATTGAATACTTATCTTTATTTGTTTCGTGGGTAGACTCCTTCTTGAGCCTTCAGCTTCATCATCTTCTTCATTCATAATAGCATCATTTCTTATCCAAATGCTAAGATGGATAAGAGGTTCTTCAAGAGTTGAGTTCTTCATATTCCTCATCACTTGAGGGATCTTCTTTGGATGGTGAGAGCTTGATCTTCAGTTGCTCCCATCTTATTTTCTCTTAATATGAGTCGAGCTTCTTCTTGTGTGTGTTCTTCCCAGAGTCTGTTGAAAGTAATCACTTCCTCCTGGCACACATTCCTAGAATGAATGAATCCCATGATCCTAGGAGGCCATTCAAGGTGGATATCACCACTTCTGTATTCTTCACTTCTTCTTCTACCAATACAAGTTGTTCTTTGATTTGAGAGACCCTTGTAAATTATGACTGTATGGTCTCTACATTGTGGATCTTCACATTCTTCAACTAGTTTCTTAAGGTCATCTTGTTATTTATGTTCTTCCCTTCAAATAGCTTGGTTAAGGAATCAAACATCTCTTTCGGTGTCTTTAGGGAAGACACTTGTGGTATAAGGTGATGCTCTATTGAATCATCAATGATCTTATTGGACTTGACCAAGTTCTTCTTGAATAAGGCTTTAGCCTCATCTCCCTTTGGAACTGGAACCTCTCTACTTATGTAGGTGTCCAATTCATTTCCTTCAATAAATAGTGAGATCCTATACTTCCATGCTTGGAATTTTTCAACTTCACCAAGCTTATAATCAAGCAGATGTGATAGATCACTTTCAAATGAGAACCTCAAATGAAAATAGCAAAAGATTAGATCTTACCGATTTGAGGTGTCCGTCCTGGCTCCGGAGCTCGTTGTTCTAGGGTTTGTTAGAGAAAATATGATTTTCAAAGATTGGAATATTTCATATCTGATTAGATAGACAGATAGACCTCTTCAAGGTGATCTATCCAATGTACTCCTTTTCTGAAATTAGTGGAGGGAAGCTCCCGGAACAGGAAGCCCTAGTTTCCAATTTCTTTTGCATAAATTCCTGATAATGTTTCTCCTATTATATTTTCAATTATGGATCCTCTATGTCTGAAACTTTGTTCTGAGGTAGGATCACATTTCCTTGTTCCAACACCACAGGTTTCATCAGAATGGGTTTCACCAATTGTGACTTATGATCGTTTTCCCAAGGTGACTTGTTTTAGAACTATTCAGCATAGCGAAGTTGTACGGAATTCCACATGTCACTGTTTCATCTTCAGGGTATGAAACTTATACCATAGAAAAACAATTCTGTGCCATTTCTAGAACATCTTCAAAAATTTCATTTGGACCTTTTTATCCCAAGATATAGCAATTCTCCCCAGGTGTTTTGTTTAGGGATGAATCCTGGAAGAGGCTGGAACCCTAACTTGGAGGGATCATATCTCCTAGAATATAGCGAATCCGAGGTGAAAATTTGGATACAGTGTAAATCAGTATTGTTTCTTCTACCTGTGAATGTTTCAGCTCCCGATCCTTCTCCAATCCTGAGATATAGTGAATGTACCAAAATGTATCATTTTTAGTATTTTAGGGTTTTTTCGGCCCAAGGTCAAACTAGGGTTCGACTTTCCCGGAGTTATACCCAACCAAAAATCTTGAACTAGGTCTCTAAAATTAGATTTTTATGAGGAGATAAATCCTATTCTAGGCTCACGCAAAAATTCCTCTTCTATAGAAATCCCTAATATCCTGCACCGAAAACTGAAAATGCTCGGAATCGAATTCCGCTTTGACATAAAGATGCGCCCTTCAGGGGAGAGTCAGCCTAGCATACTTTTGCTGATGGATTGTGGAGGGAGACCCAAAAATTAAGAATCCTTAGCATATGTAGCTGCACAATGTATTATTCTCAAGTTATCTCTGATACAATGTTATATTTTTATCATTCAAGCTAGCATTATGATCTTGCGATCTTATCTAAGAGAATAACATGGACAACAATAAAACATAGGAGACAATGAACACAAAGATTTTCCTCAGGGGAACCATAAAGGAGAAAATCCCGCAACTTCCTCTAAGATAGAATCAAAACCAAAATCAAAACCCCAAAAACAGTAATATGATCTCCCGACAACAGTAGTCTCTCTCTCTCTTGTGCTAGCAACTTCTTCTCTCACTCATGCGCACCAGTGAGTGAGTGTGTGTGTGATAAATAGAGAGGCTCACTCTCTATTTATATTATTTTGTTCAATTAATGTCCAATTCAACATGTCGACCCCACTTAACAATTACTTACTAGGGATGACATCTCTAGGAGAGTCTAATAACCCTAGTTCCCCACAACTGTGCGGACTTTTCCCTCCGATCAACAAGGAGGGTTAACCTTGACAAAATTGTGGGGACTATTGCCCCAACTTACAATGGAGGGTTAATCTCAATGATTTGACATGACTTGTTTACATTATTGAATCTCTTGATAGGAACATTGGGGCATGACATGACTCAAATACATTATAGACACTGCCTAGAATAAACATCAGGGTACAATACATAATATATACAGATGAATACATTTCGAAGTTACAAATACATCAACAACCTTTGGCCAACTATTTCAAACTAAGTAAAGAGATGTGTCCTAAGACATAAGAGTAGATAGAATGCATGCCCAAGATTCCATATTCATCAGTAGTTGGCAGCTTGATGTATGCCATGGTGTGCACAAGACCAGATATTGCACATGTAGTTGGAGTTGTGAGAAGGTATATAAAATATCTAGGTAAAGAGAATTCAAGGGAAGTACAATCAATTCTCATGTATTTAAGAGGTACCACTTCTCATGCATTATGCTTTGGAGGTTCAAAAATTTTTCTACAAGGATATGTTGACGCAGATATGGAAGGCGATAAAGAAAACATGAGGAGCACCACAGGGTATTGTTTTACTCTTGGTGGAAAAAAAGTAAGTTGGATTTCAAAACTCTAAAAGGTTGTTTCATTGTCAACAATGGAAGTAGAGTTTGTTGCTACTACAGAGGCTAGTAAAGAGACGATTTGGTTGTAGAGGTTCATGTAGGAATTGAATAACAAGCAGGAGAATAATAGATTGTATAGTGATAACTAGATTGTCATTCATCTTGCAAAGAACTCATCTGTCCATTCTAAGACTAAACATATACATCTCAAGTACCATTTCATAAGATATTCTTTGGAGGATGAACTGTTAAAGTTGGAAAATATACATACTAGCCAAAATCCTATGGACATGTTAACAAAGGTAGTAATCAGAGAGAAATTGAGTTCCTACTCGAGTTCTATTGGCCTTCAAGCATGAAGGTGAAGATGAGAAATTTTTCAAGTTCAAGGTTCAGAGCATAGTGCAACAATGGTGTATTTTTTTTGATTAGTATTCAAGTGGGATATTGTTGGTTGTGGAGCCTGATCTTTATGATTAGGATATGTTATTGTTCAACCATTTATGTAGCCTAGATTTACTAAAACCTCATCCCAGCAGGGGGGTGTCTAGCCAGTAGGTCCCCAACATGGGTTCAAGGGTGAAGCTCCCAAAATAAAATTTTGAGATGTTCATTGGCCACTAGTTTATGGGTCCATGGTATTAGGAGACCCATAGTATTTTCCCATATTAATTCCCCTATAAAAGGAAATAATTGTAATACAGATGTGTATTGTAGTCTATTGTAGCATTGTAAAATGATCTCTGTGATTTTGTGATAGAGACTCTGAGAGAGTAAAGAGGAAGTGCAACAGGTTCGCTACAAGTTGTATCCCTTCATTTTGTTGGATGCTATAATAATAAAAGGATTTAAAATTTATGTGTGGACGTAGCCCATCTTGGGTGAACCACGTTATATCAGTGTATGTCTTATATATGTTAAATATGTTTTAATATTTGCATCTTGTTTATTTTTATTTCTTTGCGATCATGTTTTTCTACCATTTGAAATGTTGAGTAGCTTATATTCATCCCCTAAAAATAAATAAAAACATGAAATCCAATGTCCATGCAAACGATAAATATACTTGATAGGACCGTGAGATACCTTCAATGCAACAATATGATCTGAATTTTTTGATTTTGATAAATGTAGAACCCATGACTAAACCAAATATTATTGTTCAAAAATAGATCATGCATCAACCAATTCTATGAAGGATGCATCTTACCCAAAGGTAAGAAAAAACTTGAACATTCCATCAATGTAAATTTTGAAGTAACCCACCTAATTGATTGGACACTAAATATATTTCATTCATCCACACATATCTAATGCCACCATTATCATAGCTACACCCCCCTAATCTTAATTGTGTGGAACTTAAAAAAATTATTTAATTGTAGGTTTTGCTTTGGAAGGTGGTTGGTATTTAATGAAATAAATCCACGTAGATATAATGTCATAATTATCATAACTACACCGCCCTAATATTATCTATGTTGACATTAAAAAAATATTTAATTGCATGCTTCACTTTGGAAACTAGTTGGAATTTGATGAAATTTAGAACCTCTAGATAGTTAACCTATGCTAAACCCACAATTCTTTAAAAATTTCGACTATCTAAGTCATTTTTAACTAGAATCGTGACTAGATTACCCATATCTTTTTTTTCAAAAATTGACTTAATTTTCTACTACCCGACTAAATTGTATTCCATTTGATTACTGATATACCCTCCTTACAATAAAAAGTATATATCCAAAAGCATCTCGAAAATTCTAGCCAATAAAAAATCATCTTTTGGAAAATAAAAGAATATTTTGACATGCCTTGATTATTTTTTTTAATGATATAGGATACATCATAGAAGTGGGTAAAATGTTATGACTAGGGAGGATAAGTGTAATGGTTTAGATAGGTTATTAGGATTACATATTTTAGGGTTTAAGGTCATTAAAGTTGTAATGTCCCCATTTTAATTCCCATAGGTTTGAGGAAAAAATAATTAAGTTGGGAATTAATGGCCTAAAGACAATTTGTAAAGTTCATGAAAAATATTGAAGGGGTGATTTGGGCCATAATTTTGGTAATAATAAAGTCTGTGAATTCATAAATATGGTTCCATTTGACAAATTGGACAAAGAGTGTGCATTAGTGGAGGAATGAGTCCAAATATGTGGTGTAACTCCCATTCAAGGTGGAAGGAATCCTCTCATGAAGGCATCTGAAGGGTTATAACTCCCCTGGCTAAAAATAGTAAATTTACAACATCTATGACATAATATATGACACATATGACATAATATATGACACCTCTGACAATATATGACACCTATCATAAAATCTATGATAATTTATGACAAGCCTATTTCTAAATTTAGCTGAGGGCGCACGAGGGAAGACTGGGCTCACAAGGTAGTGTAACTCCCCCAAATCAAGCTAAGAATAACCAAATCCGAATTCTAAGGAAGGATAAGGTTTGATTGAGCAAAAATAGCTTTAGAAAATAAGTTAATGTGTTCCAAGAAACATTATCTCATGAAAATAGTATTTATTGATATTTTTAAGAGAGAAAACTCTAGAAGGAGGGGAAAGATGAATCATAGAGTTATAAAATAAGGGTGAGGACTCATTTGTGGGATATTTTGGAAAATTGATTTATGAATGTAAATATCTTTTGGATTTCAATATTTGGATATGTTCCCCTTTCATTTTTGAACTAGTTTTAGTGGTGGAAGATTCAACACTATCTAGTAGGAAGGAGGAGATAATCAAGATCTCTTTAATTGGGGTTCATTGCATATATTGCGAGCGATCATTCAGTTTTGTCTATTGATATTAATTTATCATATGTTTGTGTTAGTTTCTTGAATATTTGAATAATTCATTAGTATTCCAGTATTTATATTGCATTAGTTTTCCATTGTTTTTAGGTATTTTGTTGGTTCTTGGTTGAGGAGGGAACACCAGTGGATCACATTTATATTGCATACAATATATATTGGGATGGATATAATGTATACATAATGGGAATAATTATCATTTCGATATTTCTTCTATTGATTTAAAGTTTGGACCAGTGTAGATTTGATGTGAATGAACTTATTGTTATGATAGTTTCATTCATTTATGGGTTATAAGACCTGTTCTATTGAGTTTGGAGGGATGTTTCCAGTAACGTACACTTTTGTTTTCACTGAAAAAGGTTTATGTATGCTTGAGATGTCTTAAATTTACTAGACCCACTATATTCGACATCTCTTCTAGTGAAGGGGTTTACCTCTAAATTTCCATCTATGTATTTCTTGAGATTTGAGATGCTGTAAGAGACATTAAACATTGTGATTTTTCCAATTTCATTATTACTATTGTATCTGTCCATTTATAATAAATATTCAAAGGATTTCATCATATTATGCTCCAATATTGGTGTTGTCGATTGAACTATGCATAGATCTATTGATATGGTTGTGTTTTTTTTTGTAATGTGTATAAAAATTTCATATTAGCCCCTTGAAATTTGTTATAAAGTTATTTGGGATGATTTCATATTTTTGGGGTCAAATTGCAGCTATTGGGATTGATTTGGGATGATTATGAAGTGTTTGGACCAAGTTGGAGATAAACATCCTCATTGCAATAAAATTTGAGCTAGTTTTCCTATATTCAAAATTATGCTTATGGAGATGTTCATACTTGATAAAATATGAAGTACATCTTGTTTGTGCCAGAAATTATTCCTGGACTAGAAGAGAACAAGCCAACACAATCTCAATAATCTCAATAAAACAAAATAGGGTTTTTAGGGTTTTCAAGGTTTTTTGGTTGAGAAGTTTGATGACAAGAGGGAATGCATTCATAAATCCAAATAAACACTAAATCATAAGCATAGAAAGGCTGAGATGCATAAAATAATAACAATAATCCAACAGAAAACAATACTGAGATTCACCCATAGATGACAAGCATTCCAAGTAAAAAAAGCTTTAAACAAGCAATGAAATTATCAGCTGAGTAACTAAGCAAGTTATAAATGAAGCCAGAGAATAAAATAAAGGGATTATAGAGAATATATTTCATAATCAGTCTTTCAAATAAACATAAGAGTATTTTAATTAGCTTATAAACAAGTCTGAAGACCTCCTCTTTCCAGCCAAAAAAAATCAAACCATTAGTCCAGTTTGTGACTTAAATTAATACTATCCTCCAAAATTGGTTAAGGAACTGAAACCTAACTGCTTTTTAGTCTACCCATTGAAATAGTTTCATCTAAATAATATTTACAAAAATAAATTACTTTTCAAACCTAACTAATAACTAATTATCTTAACAAACTTTACAGATCCTTAGTTGCTTCAGCTAACAAGGCTATCCCATCTAGGGCTTGGGCCTTTCTTCTTTCCTTCAGTTGATCTGCTTCCATATCTGCATTGTTTCTAGTTAGTTCTTCATTTTGCTGCTGCATATCCTGGATGGTTTGCTTCAACATTGTGAATTGACCTTCTGTATTCCTCTTCCTTTTCAATGCTTCTCTGGTAACTGCAATCAGCTCCTGATAGTGGCTATTCACCTCTTCCAAATCCTCTCTGAGTCTTCTGTTTTCCATGACCAAGCCATCATTCATCTCCTGCATGTATTCAACCTAATAGTTATATTGCTTTACACTTCTTTGTAAATTCTCTTTTTTTGAATCAAAGGTTTTATTTCCTGCTATGTTTTGCATCTCATTTGGAAACCATGGAATATTGAATCTCTTATAAATTTCTTCATCTTCTGGCAACAATTCTGTAGGAGTTTTAGGAAAACCTAGGTGTTCTTCACTCTCAGCTTTACATGGAACCTTTTCCTCAACCATCACATTATTTTCTGAGTAAGAACCCTTTATCTCACCTTCTTGTTGTTCCTACAACATTTGACTTCATACCTTTAGAAATATATCAGATATTTTAGTATCAGTCAGGACAGACTCTTTTTCTGATTCCATTGGCCCTTTTCCCTTACTGTCACCCTTATCGTCATTCAATTTTCCCTTAGATGAAGAATCATCTATCACTATTACTCTTTCTTTGTTCAATTTAGGATTCACCAACATCTTCATAATCATTCTGAGTTTATTTCGAGGTCTGGTTTTTGGTCTCCACACAGGAGCAATCTCCCCTAACATTTTGAAAGTCTTACCCTGATGGGTAACTAAGGAAAACTCAACAACTTTTAGTTTCTTTCTTTTTCGTAATGCTACCTCATCACCCTGGCTATGAAATTCCTTCTCAGTACAAACCCTAGTTGCATCAGTGATAGGGACTTTATCATCATCAAATAGGCATTTCTCATCTTCGAATAGAACTGTGATATGACTTTGTCTTTGAACTTCAATATCCTCTTTCTCATCTGAAATTTTTTCTGTAGGTACAACATTTTCAGCAGAAATTGTCTCTGCATGTACATCATTTTCAATAGGCTCGGCCTCCTTAATATATGACTGTAAATTTTTTCTCTCATTGTCATTAAGGTACTGTTTAGATTCAAAGTCTTCATTTGCATGATCTAAAACTTCCTCTAATTTAACCCTGTCTTCATCTTTGACATTTAACTTTTTCCTGAGCTTTCTGATCAAAGTGCGCCCTTTATCAGCTTGCCTTCTGTGAGATTGTACTTTTTAACCATTTTGAAAACCTGAACAGAAAAGGAAATACTCCCAAGTCTTTCCCATACTATGCAAAACAGTGTTTATAATGAGTTTGATAAGTCTATGATGGAAAATAGATTGTTTAGTATGATTTTGGTGCTCCTTAACTCTGCAAGACATCTTCTGCAGACTCTTCAGAAAGAAAAAGGGTAAGTTCATCTTGGACTCATTACTAAGATGCTGCAGAAATCTAAAGTGGTATTTAAAAACAAAGGCATATCTACCCTCACAGATAATATAACTCTGTAAAACTTTAATGGGATCTATCCATTCAGGCTTGAAGTTATGAATGGGTCCACCTTTACCCCAATCTGCAATTACACCAGGAAGTAAGTATTTTTGTGCATTGAAGGTGAAAGGAACCTTCTTGAACCATAGTTCTCCCTCGTTTAAGATTCCTGTTGCCTCGGCTACCAACTCCTTAGTAATTTTGAATTGTAAAGTATCAAAAGACACAATGTCATTATCATAGCACCGAGCAAATTTATGGGAGACCTCTGCATGATATCCATCAATCTTTTTGAAAAATGTCAACCATCCTGCATTAGAAAATGACTCTGCACATCTTGGAAAATTATCTATCCAACTTAGGTCAGTGGGCTTAGCTCTATTTGTTTTTCCACTTTTCTTCATGTTCACTATGGGTTAATCAGCACCTGTCGATATTCCATGATCTATCTATCTTCAAATCATAACAGTCTGCCCTAACACACAGTTCAGGGAATCTCTTGTGCAAAATTGCAACAGTTTGACCTAATCATAGAGTTCAGGGAACTCCAATAGTTCTGCTTTGAATTTTATTGTTTTAAATGATGAATACTTGGATATATTTGTTAATAATTCATGATTCATAATCTATTAGGTGAAAAACTCATATTCCTCCTTCGAATTTTAACATTAAGGATTTTATCAGAAAAGCCCCAAATTAAGCAAACCCTAGCAATGACACATGGGTTACCTACTCAGAATACCAATATGACCGATAGAATGCAATCACTTCAATGGTTAAGTGTCGAATTTCACATTCCACCTGTCTCTAACTGTCCAAACCACTTCAAACAGCCACTGCTGAAAATCCCTAATTCCTCATTAAGTTGAAAAATCTCGATTCTTCAGCAGTGTATTCTCACCATGACCTTCAATATCCTTCATGTCCTTCAGATAAGGAACAAACTCCTGAAAAAATCTCTCTCATTCTACTCGGTGTCATCATTCACCCCGAGCTGCATGAAATTGCCATGATCTACCTCTTATGATGATCATCCACCTATTTCAATGATAAAACTATACATGACACATATCAAATGCATCAAATGATGTGATTAACACCTCAGAGACAAGACACCCAAAAAATCAGACTGAAAAATGATGATTTTAGCATTTGTGACTTTCTTGTAGCGCTCTAGTGTATTAATTTTTCTCTTGCACTACAAGAAAGTCCAATCAAATAATTTCACATCATTAGGCCACTAATAAAGTTTAAAACTTGGTATATTTGCTTAATCTAGACCTTAGTGTCATTTATAAAACCATTTAATCCATATATACCTTGTAAAACCCTTCAAGAATGAAATCAAAGCAAAATTTATAAAAGCAGGCTTAAAAATAAGAAAAATCAAAATCATAAAAATTAAAATTTTGAACTCAAAATTACCTTTATAAACAAAATTTCCTAGAAACAAAAATACTAGCAAGGTTCAAAAACATAAATAAAAACATAAAACTAAGGAAGACAAAATCATGACCTAACATCTGATTGTCTGTTGCAACACTAATCCAATAACTTTCCTCCTTTGGATTGGTGATAATATTAGTACTTTAATGTTTCAATCTTAATGATAATGAGGTTGTATACAAAGTGTTTGAAGATAGATATAACCAGACTTAATAGCCAACTATCAAAAACTATATGTAATATCTGATTAGAGAAATTACGGTGGCTTCAAAGCATATTAATGAAACTGCACACCTTTATAAAATTCTGAAGTATATCTTTACATTCCATTGTTATTAATAAAATATAACCATCTCTTGTATTTGGTATAATACATGGTTACAGGAGCTCTATCTCATGTCCATTGGATGTATGTGATGGTTTTAATGAAAATTGTCTATATGAAGAGTTGTTAAGCCACTATTTGGATAGAGTTGGAGACCAATATATTGTTTATTGAAGAATTTGGATTTAATGTTGCTAATTTTCACATTCACAAGTCATCGTTTGAATAGAGTTGTAAACCAATAAAATTTATGTTGGTAAAACTGGAGTTAATATTCCTAGTTTTTTAACTGGGATATTATAGTAGCATGAGAGCATGTAAATTGACATTTTTGGGAAGTAAACAATAAATTTGAATAAAATTTGAAGATCAGGCTTTCAAAAGGATAAATTCATACATGGCTAGATTTGTAGATGGTAGAATCTTACCCATTTTCCTTCCTACCTCGCCCATTAGGGAGGTGAAGCTTGAGTAGGAAAAGTTAATGAAGGGCTATGCGAAGCTATTGAAGAAAATGTATAAGACACAAAAGGAGTTAGAGCATAGCCTATAGAAAAGTAAATCCTTATTACCAAAATTCTCCACATCACAACTTAGGAAGAGGATGTTTGGTATGTTTGCAAATAGAGAATCCAAAAGTTCCTGTGATGAATCTAGTCCAAAAGTTTGTAATTCCACTGTCATTGTTAAACATTCAAATGCACATGAGGATAGTGAAAATAATCCATAATGTGGGAGTCATAAAGAAAATAAATTCATGTTCAAACACTATATTAATTCATATGAAATTTTGGACCAAAAGGAAGTACATATTGTGACCTTGAGTCTTTAGGATGAGCTCAAATTGGAAGAGCATAACATCACAGATGGACCAAATGGGAATGCATAAGTAGTAACAAAAAGTTATTATTACAATTTTTTTTTTTTTTGTATTAGACATATTTCCTTGTAGCAATATGATATAACAACCGTTTCATGTAATAATGTTAGTGTTGTAGAGTCCTCTAATGTTGGTATTGTAGAATATTATATTGCTAATTTGAGTGTCAAATATGAATTTTGTTATGGATTCATGCCACACACATTCTAATTTTGTATATCAACCATTAGTAAATGAAAATATGACACAAACCTTAGACAATGAAAGGGATGAAGCAATTAATGAGAGATTTCATGATAGGATGACATTCCATGACTTAGAGAGTCAATTTTTAGTTATAGAGGAGAATATGTTGCAAGTATTGGCCAGGACAGATGGTGCACATAAATTTATTGAATGCCTTATGTGGAGGACTCAGCTGGTGAAGAGACATAAATATTTTTTTGAAGGGTTCACTAGTTCCCTACTTTGCATCATTAAAAAGGAGTTTGGAAGGAGGAAATCATATTACTTGCAACTATTCTTGGATAGGTGACTTGATCCCAAGTTTGTTGAATACATGGCCATGGAGGTTGAGAAAATTCATCAGGAGTTGAGTGGATCACATTCTTAATCCTACACCTCAGGTAATTGGTTGTACATGTCTGATTGCATTCATGATTTGATGGAGGATCCTTATGTGAGAACTGATCATGACGAGCATTCATATTTATAGTTGCTTGAGGAGAGGATTGGCATGGAAGATGTTAGCCAGAAACTTTTTTTGCATCAGGAGGATCATGAGTTTCCTTTTTGGGAGAGAGAATTAGCCATGGAGGAGGTAGATGAGTACATTCCATATGGGCCAGTCAGTAGAGGAGGATACGCATCCATGGAATTTGTGGATAGATGTATGACAGAGATGGATACACATTGGGGTCAAAGCATACCATTCAATGTTCATTATTGTGAGTAGTAGGAAAGGAATTTATTATTGTTATTTGATGTCTTCCTCATACATAGTAGTACATGGGAGTTCGAGTTAACTCAGTTGGATGGGACATGTGAAAATGATGTGATCCATAAAATCAGTGTGTAGTTTGCATAAGGGGAGTTACATATTATATTAGAGAGGTTCTCATAGGTCCCAATTCAATGGTGTCCAGATCCTAACATTCCACAGAGTGATAGATTGTTCTAGATGAAAGTGATGATTGGAGGGATGCAACATTGATAGTGTGATCCATGAGTTTCTTGGTTTAAAATTTTAGCAACTATAGTAGGAGAGAGTGTCAACCATCACCTTCAGTAGTCTCTCTTGGTATAGAAGTGAATCAATTTCCTAAGTGGGGGACTTTGTTGGAGATGGATGGAGTGTCCTTTTTCTTGGGGGCTTTGTATGCTTCAAGAGGATCTGTTTTTGATATTATCTAGTGCGGAGGGGGATGCAATATGTACTTTGTAGTTTTCATCCTCATTTGGGACCATGGGATCATTATTGGACTTAGTTCCTTCAATTGGGTTAATCATAGAGAAGTATGGGGGATGGAGCTATATCTTGAGGAGATGACTAGTCTCCATCTTCTAGATTTGTTCACAGGACATTTAGATTTGATTTCATGACGAACTGGTCTTCTAAGGGGTTGGTGCAACCTTGGATCATTTCAAGGACAAGGAGGGAGAGCATGTTATTGTAGAGAGTCACTCTTTTTCTTAGGGTGTAGAGAATAGGTGGCATGTATGTAGTGATTGATCATATCATGAACCTCCCATTGGTTTATTCGTAGTACAGATCAACAATAGTGATAGATAAGGATAGTAAAGATATGCTTAGATTCATTGAAAAACTTGTAATGATTTCTAGTTATTGGATAGACTCAGTTTCTTAACATTTGAGATCGAGTATGGAAGTGGGATTTTAGGACATGAGGAGTTCCAGGGGTGGAGGATGCAAACATGGCATGATGGTTAGATCATCATTATTAGAGTAGCACATCATCAAAATGATGATGTTATTTTATGTTAGTTTGGAACCATGGGAATCTAATATCATACAACTTAGTAGTGGACATGGTGGCAAGAGCCAGTTTTTTCTCTTACGAGATTGGCTTCCTGGTAGAACAGTTTTTGGAGGAGTTAATTGAGTTGTTGCATATTTGGGCTACTCTACTTATATATATTATTAATGGGCTTTTTCATGTTAGAACCTCTCAGGACAGTTCCTTTACCATAATGAACTTCATGTTTCATAGGTTGATGTGGGATCTAGGTTGTTGGCAGACATACACAATTGGCATTTATTTTTGCTCCACATGTGCAAATAACTGTTGATTGATGGATAGTTGTCGATTTCTTGAGGAAAGAATATTTTGGGTGGGGAGGATGATATTTCCCCATTTTAATTCCCATTGGTTTAAGGAAAAAAATTAAGTTGGGAGTTAATGGACTAAACTCACTTTGTAAAGTTCTTGAGAACTTATTGAACGGATTATGTAGGCCATAATATTTGTAATAATAATGGCCGTAAATTCATAAATAAAGTGGAATTTGACACATTGGATAAGGAGAATAATTAGTGGAGGAATGAGTCCAATTATGTGGTGTAACTCCCATGCAAGGTGGAAGGAATCCTCTCATGAAGGAATCTCAAGGGTTTTATCTCCTTGGGATAAAATTAACAAATCTATGACATCTATGACAAAATATATGACAACTATGACAAGTTATGACACTTATGACACATATGAAAACATCTATGGCAATTTATGAAAATCCCATTTCTAAATTTAGCTGAGGGCGCATGAGGGAAGAGTGGTCCCACAAGGTAGTGCAACTCCCCCAAATCAAGGTAAGCATCTCCTAATTCGAATTCTAAGGAAGGATAAGGTTCTATTGAGCCAAAATAAAATTAGAAAATAATTTATTATGTTCCAAGAATCATTCTCTCATGAAAATAGTATTTATTAATATTTTATTGATATTTTTAGGAGAGACAACTGTAGGAGGGGAAATATGAATGAAGAGTTACAAAAGAAGGGTGGGGACTTATGTGGGGGACATTTTGGAAATTTTATTTCTGATTGTAAATCTCTTGTGGATTTCATGATTAATATATGTGCCCCTTTCATTTTTGAACTATTTGCAGTGGTGAAATATTCCACCCTAGCTAGTAGGGAGGAGGAGATCACTTGGATCTCTTCATTTGGGTTTCATAGTAGATGTTGAGAGGGATCATTAATATTTATACATTAATATTCATTTATTATATGTATGTGTGATTTAGTTTTAGATTTGAATAATTCATTAGTATTCCAGTATTTCTATTGCATTAGTTTTCCACCATTTTCAGGTGTTGTGTTGGTTCCTAGTTGAGGAGGGTGCACCATTAGATCCCGTTTCTATTGTAGAAAATATATATTGTGATGCGTATCATGTATATATCATGTGGGAATGAACAGTGTGGGAGGAAGGGTGGGGGGAGGGCCATAAATATCATTTGGATCCATCTTCTATTTATTTAGAGCTTGGAGAGGTGTAGATGATCCATGAATGTACTTATGGTTCTCATAGTTATTTTCATTTATGGGTTATTAGACCTACTTTGTTACATTTGGAGGGATGTTTCCAATCAAAAACACTTTTTTTACTGATATTTTTTTTTTGTGTGCTCAGGATATCGTCATTTTACTAGATTCATTGTATTCAACATCTATTTCAGTGAAGGGGCGCACCTATACATTTCCATCTATGTATTTCTTGAGCTTCGAGGTTCTTCAAGAGAAATTAATCATTGTAATGTTTTTCATATCAATATTACTACTATCTCCATCCATTTATAATAAATATTCATAGTGATTTTATCATATTATGCTCAAATATTGGTGTTTCCGGTTGAACTATGCATATTTCTATTTCATATGGTTGTGGAATCTTTTTTTATGTGTATAAAAGTTCATATAAGATCCCAAAAGTCTATTAGAAATTTATTTTGGTTGGTTTTGTATTTTTATTTTCGATTTGGAGCTATTAAGAAATATTTTGGATGATTAAGAAGTGTTTGGACCAAGTTGGACTGTCATTGCAATAAAATTTGAGCTAGTCTTCCTAGATTCGAAATTATGGTTATGGAGTTGTTCATACGTGACCAAATTTTAAGTAAATCTCATGTCATGCTGCTACAATGAGCCAAGAACCTCCTCCTTTGAACATGTGATAAGATTAGTGCTTTAATGTTTCATTATTAATGATAAGGAATATGTATAGAAAGTGTTTGAAAAAAGATCTGAACTAGACTTAATATCCAACTATCAAAGCCTTATATCAGATATGATTGGATACATTATGATGGTTTCCAATCATATTAATGGAGCTTCACACCTTTATAGATTTATGAACTATATGTTTATGTATTCCATTGTTATTAAGCAAATATATCCATCTTTTGCATATGGTATACTACATTGGTATAGGAGCTATATCTCATGTACATTGTACGTATGTGATGGTTGGAATGAAAATTATTTGGATGAAGAATTCTTAAGCCACTGTTTGGATAGAGTTGGAGGCCAATATACTCATTATTGAAGAATTTGGATTTAATGTGCATGATTTCCACATTCATAAGCCATTGTTTGGATAGAGCTGTAAACCAATAAATTTTTTGTTGGTAAAATTTGAGTTAATATTCCTAGTTTTTTAATTGGGTATATTACAAAATTTAATATTTTGGTTTATATTGTTTAGTAATAATAATGACTCTAAGATAGGGATTATATGTAATAGGTGTTAAGGGTTACAAGGGTTAATATTACCTACGTGATAATCACTTCTCGTATGAATGTGCATACTTTAAAACAAACAAAATAAAAATAACATAGACCCTCGTTCCAATTGAGAGATATATATACTGGATATCTTTTGATGGATCCAATTAATGAAACCATATCCCATGTAGAGTAAGGGGAATGTTGTAAATCAATGATGGTTCTTACTCAATGTCTCTTTGCTTTATCTACTCAACTATTTAATACTCTATGAAGATCACTTTCCATGGTCCTAGATTTTATTTATGATATTGGTAACAAGCATACTCATGTTCATATATTAATATATAGTTATTGTGCATGTCACTCTAGAATTGGTAAACATTGTTCATTATTTCCGTTGTTTCTAGCAGTGGTTCTAGGAACCTTCCTAATGTAATTTTATATCACTTTGAATATATAGAAGTTACTATTTTTTTCACATGGAAAAAAAAGGTGTTTATAAGTTAATTCAACTTCTATGCAAAGACTCAATGTAAGAACTAAGCTTGTTTAGAACTTGTAAGAATAATGATTTTTAATTTTGACAATCTACGCAAATTCACTTTTGACATTCTACTTAAAATTCCATTCTCATATGAAACCAAAAAGAGAAATTCCATGATTTGAATTCAAATTTATGTAAAATCATCCTCTTTTATTATTATCTTAATAGATGGTTAGCAACATCTAAGTTATTGAAGCCTTCCATGGGGTCTAAATGGGTCTAAATGGGGATGACTTATCTTCTTTGTTGTTCTTGCTAGGTTTTGAATGTTGTAGCATGAACAATGATGCTTATGAAATAAATGGGAATTTGAAAGAAGTGAAAACGGGAAAATGTTTTTCCATATATCACTTACTATTTGTTGATGGTATCCTAAATTTTTAAGAACAGTATAACACTTTTACAAGGTAATTAAACGAACTCTTAGATTTATACACTGTATGAACATGGATGGAAGTTAATATGGAAAAAATCCATCTCTTTATTTAGATTAAATATACAAATAATAATATGAGGGAAATTATTTAGATCCACCCCACTAAGTATTTGAATTTAATAGATGCCTCAATCATATATATATTTTTCCTAGAAGAAAATAGTTTTCTACTAAAGGTATGGTGCTAATATCAAAATCAGGTTAAAGAGGTAACTCGATGTTCAAACTGGCAACTATCTAAAGTAGGCTGATTAACTTTGATATAATCATTTCATGATGCCACCCTAGTCCATTGGAACTCATTAACCTACATTCCTATGGGTATAGTGGAAAATAATCAAATGAAATGTTTATTTTTTTGGAAAGGAAAATCCATAAAATGAATCTTATTGGTAAAATGGCAAATAATAGAAAAAAAAGAAAAGGGTGGTTGCGGTCATAAAAACATTCATTGTGTTGAGAAAGAAATTCCAATTATAAGCCTATCGATATTATTCAAGTTCCTTATATTGTGACATACCATTATCATTTCGAGGTCTTGGATTAGATAAAGAATCAAATATTTTACTAAATCTTTTAATATGTGAAAATATTTAGTACTACTTTTCCCCTTCTAGGGTGTTAGTGTTTCTAGAAGATAGGAAATGGAGACACTGATAGGGTTAGCATTGACGCCTTGGTTGTGCATGATAGTATTTTTTCAGTAGATATTGGAAATTAATGAAGGTATATCAGAACTATTGCTGGAAGACTCGGGTATTTTATCGGCCTCAAATACTAATAAGTTGAAAATATTATAGGAAAGGAAAGGAAAATATTGGGCTCATGAGATTACTACTCAAATACTGAAGAGAAAAGTTCAATGGATTAAGGAGGGGGATGCAAATACGAGGTTTTTTCACTCCTTTGCTTCTTCTAGAAGAAACACAAATGCTATTTGGTCTCTAGAGGATCAGGATGGTATAACTGTTTCTGAGGATCTAGCACTTAAGCAGCTTGGTAAAAAACACTTTAGTGACCTTTTTCGTAATGACAAGTCAACTAATATTGTTGATCAACTTAATTTTATCGGTATTTTCCCACACATGAAAATTGATGAAGATATTGATAATTTCCTCAAGCCCATATCGACCCAGGAGGTTGAAGCTGTACTCAAGGGGTTCAAGAAGGATAAGAGCCCTGGACCTGATGGGTGGCATGTCGAATTTTTCCTGGCTTTCTTTGATCTGGTGAGGGAGGACTTGGTGGTAGCTGTTGAGCAGACCAAAACTCAGGGTAAATTTTCTGGTGCCCTTAACTCTACTTTTCTGACCCTGACACCTAAATGTGAAAAGCCCCTGACTTTTGCGGACTTCTGGCCCATATCCTTATGTAACTTGGTCTATAAGGTTATATCCAAGCTGCTGCCATCATACTGAAGCCCATACTTAACCGCTCACTATCTGTCCATCAATTTGGTTTCCTTAAGAACATACATATTACTGAACCTATGGGTATCACCCAGGAATTATTACACTCTATTAAAACTAAGAACTCTAATGTATTGGTCTTAAAGTTGGTCCTAGTAAAAGCTTTTGACAGAGTCAATTGGACCTTTATAGACTCCTGCTCATTCAGATTGGTATACCCCTGTCGGGTGTAAATTGGATTATGGGTTGTGTCTCTAGCTCATGTTTTGCTGTGCTTGTAAATGGTTCCCCCTAGGAATTTTTTCCTGCTTCCAGGGGGCTATGCTAAGGCTGTCATTTGTCTCCCCTGTTATTCATTTCGATAATGGAGAGTCTCAGTTGTATTATATTAGATGCTCAGCACAAAGGTCATATTAAGGGATTTCAGTACTCTCCTCATCTATCTATTACCCACTTGTTATTTGTGGATGATTGTCACGTCCCCGGTTTTGACCCCGTTTGCATGATGTATATATTGTAATTAATCGTGGTGAGGAGCTCAAGGAAAAATCCCCACCATCGATTTTGTTGTGTATGTTTCGGCAATGGGGATAATTGCCGGTGGTAGGCTGTGCTATAAGGCACATTATAATTCGGCATCATGTAAACCCGCACATCAATTAAAATAAACCACAACCAGCTACGGCAGTGCAACGTTGAATGAAAAGGGCATGGTTCCAAAGGATAAGGGGTGGGGGATGTCAAACCTTGGTTTATGGGGGAAAAACCCATGTTTTATTACCTTGTGGTTTTGCCACCTTTGTTGTTTGTCACCTTTGCCTCACCCAACCTTGTCAACCTCTTTAATGCTTCAGAGCTGGTGGTTGAGGGCAGTTATTACCTTTGGGAGTGGGGTGGCAGGGCTGTCAGCTCCATACCCACATCCACACTCCACCCACATCTGCCCCTTTCTTCTCCCACACGCACTCTCCCTGGTCAGTTCACTCACTCACCACGATTTTTGGTCTGTTGGATCACCCTCACGCACATGTTTCTCTCACGGCTGGTCTGTTCATCCTCACGCAGAGGTTGATGGTCTGTCCATCCTCCCGATGGCTTGTTTATTCGCGTGCATAGAGGAGGCCGTTTCCCCTCACGCGCAGGCTGGTATTTGCACACAGAGGTCGGGTATGTTTTCCTTGTGTTTTTTGCTGTTCAGTGCAAGATTGCACTCACGCACAGATTGGTTGGGGTTTTCTAACCATGTGAGAGCCGTGCTCACTGTTTTGTTTGGGGCTGTTGTTTCCCCACGTTTTTGTTGGCTGTGGTGACCAACTGCGTTTTGGGCCACTGGGTTTTCGGAGTGAGCTGTTTCTCTGCTGTGGTCTGTTCATCCTCACGCAAAGAAATCGGGTATGTATTTCCCGTGCATTTTGCTGTTGGGTGTAAGTTCTTCCTCACGCATAGGGTGTTTGGGTCATTTTCCCATGTTGTGAGAGCCATTCTCACTGTCATGTTTTGGGGCTGCTGTTTCCCCTATGTTTTGTGGGCTGTGGTGTTCAATTTCGTTTTGAGCCACTGTGGGTTTCCAATTCGTGGGCTGAGTTTCTGTGTTTTGGGACTGTGCATAGTTGCCATTGTTTTACTTTGAAATTGGGTTATTGTTGTTGTTTCCCTGGTCTGGGATGTTGTGGTTGAGTTGTTTTGGCCACGTTAGGGCCAAAACCAACTCTGGGTTGTCCATTGGACTTGAGCTGTGCTCCTCCATGGTTTGGGGCTGTCCCCTGTTGTTTATGACTTCTTCACAGAGCTGTGAAGGGATTGTTTGGCTGCTGGTATGCAGTGGTTGAACCTTGGGCTGTGCTGGCTTGGCTTGTCTGTTGGAAGCCTGTGAAACCCAGCGGTTTTGGTTTGGCTGTTTTGTGTCCCCTTGGCTATGTGCAAGCCTGCAATTGACCCTTATCCTGAAGGAATCATGCCCAGCTCGGGGGTGGCAGCGTTGCTGAGAGATTGATGAGCAAGCTGGCCTCTGGTTGGGTGGAACGTTGCAGTGACGTAGCTGGTTGCGGGTGAAATTCTTCATCAAGAGATAAGTGCTACTATTTACTTCAGCTCTGTAATTTATACTGATGTTGAATGCTGGAAATGTGTTGTGTTGCTTCCGCTGTATGAATAAAGAATTATGCATCTGAGTATGCTTGCAAGTTTAATTTCAGCATTTGATTTCTTTGATTATGCTCATTGGGCTGTTTTCCCGGTCGTGTATGGATGTTCTTGTGAAAAAGAAAATCCTTCAGGAACCTCTTTCGGTCCAAGTGGACCTCAATCGGGGAATCAAGGAGGGGTTGATTTTATTATGGTTACTGAAACAAAATATGGTATAAAATGAAACATAAAAAGATAAGCAAACCATAATTTTCTAATTATACTACCACGAAACTTTCTTCACCTTTCGGCTCAAAAGGAGGCTCGTGGGGTAGGTATTAAAGTTACTTTGAAACCAATATAAATGGAATATGGGATTGATTTTAAATCAAAGTATACTACCCTACAGATTAGTACTACGCTAGATTGAAAAAAGATGAACAAAAAGCAAAAAATGACACGGACGCAAATCCCCCTAGGGGGGATGGGGAATGGGCTCGAAAGAGCCTATTAATAATTATTTTTATTACTAGTGGTTACAATATCAGAAAACTAATATGATTCCTCTTGATTCTTATATAGAATGAAACCAAGAGCTTACAAAGTGCAAAAATTAAATATTTCGGTCAAAAAGGGAGACCCTTGGGGGGTTTCAGAAGGCCCAAAAGTCAATTTCAAGCAGAAGCTCCTCCTCTTTTCGCTTATAACTGATAAAAAACAGCAATTCTATTAGAATGAAATAATCCCAAAAGAACTCTGAAAGTACCTTTGGGTCAACTTACTTTTAACCAAAGAAAGCTAAGTTAAAACTAGTTAAAAAAAGGTAAAAAGGGAACCAAGGAAAGCAAGCTTTCCTTGGGATCTTGGCTTGCCTTTAGGGAATCCAATATGATGTGCACTGATTTCTAGATTTATATTTTATAACAGCACATAGAAATCTAATGCATGCAAGCTAAAAATTCTCTTTAAAATTCCATGCAAAAAGGACGATTTCCCTAAAGCTAGATCTAGAATGCTTATGAAACCTTTTAAGAACAAGATATAGATTATGGGCTTTGAGGATATAGATCTATGCTAAATTTACTTTTAAGATAATAGATCTAAACAATATCAAAGCTGCGAACAAAGTAACCAGGTAAAAAAATGATTTTGAAGGAAGAAGAGGAGGAGAGAAATGCTGGTAGCCTTGAAGATCCATCATGGAGCTTTCAGGTGGAACGTTAAGGGACTATGCCTTTGGAATGTTTTGGAGAGAGTGAAGAAGCAAACTAGATTAGCATCCTCTCCAATCTAGGAACTTACAGCTCATCTAAAATCAAAGACTTGCCGAAATACTTGTGAGATCCGATTAGTACATACACAGATATTTAGAATAACATGCATATAAACTTATAAAACATGATGAATCTATATCTCTAAACATGCATCAAAGGAAAGACATGGCCAATAAACTTATTGAAAAGCACCTTTCCTATCAAGATTATAATAAGCTGATTATCAATCTTAGCAATGAATCCACAAGCAATCAGCAAATTATGAACATAGATACAAGTTAACTCAGTAAAAAATGGCTATGATCATCCATACATACAATGGCATAACACCGTCTTGCCTCCAAAGCTTCTCTTTATTTCAAATTAACAATAACAATAGTACAATAGCAGCAGCACCTCAATATCAGTTTTAACTCAGCTTGGAAGAGTAGGCTTATGC
Organism: Pseudotsuga menziesii; assembly: GCA_001517045.1. Classification (NCBI taxonomy): domain Eukaryota; kingdom Viridiplantae; phylum Streptophyta; class Pinopsida; order Pinales; family Pinaceae; genus Pseudotsuga; species Pseudotsuga menziesii. Next base: position 115,896 of record LPNX010221347.1, on the reverse strand, counting down.
TTTGATTTATACAAAAAACAAGAGATCCATCCTAGGGGGGGTGCAAATCCCAAGGAAACAGATCAAATCAGCTGATGGAGAGTCAATCAATGCAGATCTGAAGCTGAACTGAGCCTACTTGTCAACCAGGGGGCTGATTGAGCTGACACATCGACCCATAAGCTGACACATTAGTCCACAGAGCATCCAGGAGAGTCCACACGTGTGGAGGAGAGAGAGAGGGTGCAATTCCCCATTAATAATACTGAATATCAACTGTAGATCTGATTTGATCACCTCCTTCAGTCAAGGATTTGTCAGATCCAGTCAATCTAGTTCAAATCTGACTGATTTCAATCAAATTGGCTGAGAATCCACTGATCTATGATTTTGGATTTGCTCCATTATTCATCAATTTATTAATTAAAAAAATCAATAAATGATTTTTTGGGGCTTTCTAACCTGAGTGATGGAAAATCACTCAAAACTAGGAAATAGTGGGTCCATGGGTTTACGTGGTTCTCTTAGCTTGAAAATGAGCACCTACATGACTGAAACTGATTATTTGGCCCACTTTTATTACAAAATCAATTTTTCCAATTAAACTATTAAAAAATAGCCTAATTTTTGGAAAAATTAAAATTTAATAAAAAAACACTGAAAACACTAAAAAATTGAAAAAACCTAGGGGGACTTAGACATGTTCATATGACTCGACCATGATGTCTATCATGTTTATACATTGACACATATACTCTAATAACCTCAATAGGCCTAAATGCCAAGCTGACCACCCCAACTTTGGAGGTATGGAGTGAAAAACTCAGAAATTATCAGTCGTTTATTCAACAACCAATACTAACCAAGGAAAAAAACACCCTGGGATGATAGGATTGACAAATAATGTCTAAGAGACCGAGTCTTTTACAGACATATCATGCTAGGACATTTATTACAACTCCCCCATGGGGTATGAACATGTGATATAGTACAACAAGTACTTCCCAGAAGTACTTCCAAAGGTCTTCTAAAATCTGAACAAGTTATCCTTGTCCGGTTCATCAGGCTCACTTGATAAAAAACCACTAAGTACAACTTAGGTGGTAAAATTCTGGCTCCAACTGTGGGACGTGTGCTCGATCTGGTCTTTAAGGAAAGGATAGGATACGAGAACACCAGAATCTATGGTTTATATACCCTGTAAAAACATCTCAACTTGACAAGAAAAACCTCAATAGCACAAGTTTTATAAAAAACCAAATGAACCATTAAGCTAATTTATTTAAACAAAATAAATGTAACTAACTGAAAGAAGCAAAGTTTTATTATAGCTAACTATAAAATAGAAATGCAGAAAGTAAATGCTCTCTTTCAAGGAGCTTATTTTCCTACTCTAAGCATGATATAAAAAGGGTTAAGTGTAGTCAGAAATCCAATGTAACCACCTAAGCATTTTATTAACAAATTTTTTTTTTCCTTGTCTTTGGTTACCAGCCAAAGTAAGGATACCTTATTCAGAAATTGCAAACCTGCATGATAATTCAGAATGGGCGGGATGGATGGGAGATCATAGGCATGAATAATGTCATAAAAATTCTTCCCCAAATTGTATGTGCTCATGCAAGTTGCTTCTATCCATGACTGGATAGGACTGATATACCAATCAGAATGATGAGGCAGACTAACAACATCATCATACTAATCATCGAGGCTTATCAAATGATAACTTGTTGCACAAGCCCCAAGTAGCTCCAAATCATAAGGAACCTCTATATGTGAAAAAGATGGATGGGACTAATATTCCACTGACTGCAACACATCTAACGTTTCACAATACTCTTTCTCAATGTCTTCATTACTGATACCCTTGTGCAGCTCTGCATGGTATGACTTTTAATGATCATTTGAAAATTATGAATGCTCCTCTTCCATACTAAGGTTTTCCGAGGCATCCAAATCCGCGCTCCTCTCTATGGATGTATTGTATATTGGACTTCCACAAATTTTTGAATAGACACTCCCATTGTTGGACATATCATGGATGGGATTCTCCATAATATTTTCACAAGTTGGATTATCTATGAAATTCCAATAGTCATCACTCCCATCCATATCATATGTGGGGGACTCTTCATCCATGGCATCATGCTCCTGCCTATCCATGTCTTCCTTGTATTCATAACAATCTTCTTCAGATAAAATGTTACAAGGCAATAAACTTTCCAAACCTTCATCAACATGTGGAGAACAAGATCTAGTGTCACCACACACCATACTAATCTTATCATAAGTTTCTTTATAGGCTTCCGTTATGATATCATGACAAGGATCTTCAATCAAGGAAACCTTTTGGACATATTCAATGGGATCACTTGGCATGTGTTGCTCAGTGGATTTCTCTAGAGGGATTTCTTGAAATATATCAGCATTGCAACACACTTGAAAATACACCAAATCTTCAATGTCTTTAGCTATGGTGACATGAGGAGAGTCTTAAAAAATGTGTTCCATGATGGGCTCCTCCGGAATCTCTTCAATAGGATCATCTTGGATTTTCCCTTCTTCAGAATCTTGCTGTGTATTGGGAGATTTTCTTTTAAAAGATGCTTAATTGCTTCCTTTCTTAAATAACTACTAGGGTTCTTTTTTATGGGAGTATCATGAACCTCATCTTCACTTAAATGTTCAAGAAGTGATTCTGAAGTCTTCAATACTTTGTATCATGGAAAAAGTTCCATCATATGTTTCTGTGTGATACTCTGTCCCAGATAGGTAGAAGGTATAGATCTTTTCAAGGAACTTTTTGAGACCATTCATACTACCCCTACCATCATGCCACTGCTCTAAAAACATCCAAAGGAAGCTTGGAAAAGAAGTTATACATTTATTAGGAAGGCCCTGATAGAACCAACAACAGGACTCACCCCAACAAGTACCAACAAACATTGCCATCATATTGTCTTCATGAATAATATTGAAGTCAGCCATCAACTGAAGGAAAGATTTGACATGCCAGATGGCCAAATCACCATAATTTCCATGAAAAACTAGAATCCATTTATATGCATCCCCCACACCATTACAAGAGTTAAAAAAACGTGGGATGTTTGAGAAATTGATAGGCTGAAAAGTTCCAGTTATCTGGGCACCATATTTCTCCTTTAATTCATCCATATCAAAAATTAATAGTATGCATTTGATATAACCATTAAACCTTGTACTAAAAAGGTGGAGTCGTCAAGTGATGAGCTTTAAAGGTTTTAACATGTCACATCGGCTCATCTACACACAACAAAACTTCACAAGTTTATGAGATAACAGGGTTTTATCCCTTCAATGGAGTCGCCATGTGAAAAATAAAAATAAGCATTTATAAATCTTTTCACAAAAATTATTTTTTGCTTTTCTTTGTAAAAATAAAAACTAGAAAAAAGTCAGTGGAGTCTCCAGATGAAAATTAAAGATATACTCTAAGCATTCATCAAACAAAGGAAAAACAAAAGTCGTACTCGGGAATAAAAATATCTATCCCCGGTAGCAACACCAAAAAAGTGTTGCCGCCTTTCACACACCTAGGTCGCATGGTAGAAATCTTCAAGCCACTCGGTGTGTCCTTGGGGGCAAGTCTCGAGTCAAGGCTATCACCTTGTTCTTGACTCCTCCGTTTAGGCTCAACTCCTAACGAAGCCAAGGGGGGTAGAACCTATTAAGTTACTAAGGATAATTACTTAGTATGGTGATGTTAAACTAAATGAATTACTTAGGAGTTTGAGAATTAACCAAAAAACAACCACAGATGACAAGATACACACTGAGCGCATGAAAGCACAATGCTGAGACACAATATATATATATAGCGAGAAAATAACCAATGCCTTAAAATGGAGTCAAAATAAAATCAACGTACTTGCATGTGCTTGGAGTGAATGTTTTGCAATTGCATCTTGGTACATTTTAAGTTAATGTGAAATACGAGTTGATTAAAATTAGGCGAAGGGGTGGACTCCAGATATACCCAAGAGTACTTGGAGTATGTCAAAAACTAAACCTTCACGGCTACCTGCAAGGAATATGTGGGATGAATGGATCCTCTAGGGCTATTTTTCATAACGCACTTGTTAGGGTGTGACAGAGATCGGCGCCCCGAGGTCACTTTTTAGAAGTTCCTGCTTCCTTTGGGTATTTTGCCACCGTAATGGTTTGATCTAGGTGTTGGATTTTCACCTAGTGGTCTGTCAATTTGGGAGAGTGAATCCTAATTATACTATTCAATCAAGTGCTTTTGATATAGCTTGACTGATCGAACGAACCGCATCCAAGTGCAGAGCATACACACTGGAGTCTTGCCAATTTTAGTAAATTTTGAGATGGATGTTCTTGTTAAAAAGAAAATCCTCCAAGAACCTCTTTCGGTCCAAGTGGACCTCAATCGGGGAATAAAGGAGGGGTTTATTTTATTATGGTTACTGAAATAAAAGATGATAGTAAATGAAACATAAAAAGATAAGAAAACCACAATTTTCTAATTAGACTACCACGAAACTTTCTTCACCTTTCGGCTCAAAAGGAGGCTCGTGGGGTAAGTATTAAAGTTACTTTGAAACCAATAGAAATGGAATATGGAATTGATTTTAAATCAAAGTATACTACCCTGCAGATTAGTACTAGGCTAGATTGAAAAAAGATGAACAAAAAGCAAAAAATGACACGGACGCAAATCCCCCTAGGGGGGATGGGGAATGGGCTCAAGAGAGCCTATTCAGAATTATTTTTATTACCAGCGGTTACAATATTATAAAACTGATATTATTCCTCTTGATTCTTATACAGAATGAAACCAAGAGCTTACAAAGTGCAAAAATTAAATATTTCAGTAAAAAAGGGAGACCCTTGGGGGGATTCAAAAGGCCCAAAAGTCACTTTCAAGCAGCAGCTCCTCCTATTTTCTCTTATACCTGCTAAAAACCAGAAATCTTATTAGACTGAAATATGCCCAAAAGCACTCTGAAAGTTCCTTTGGGTCAGCTTACTTTTAACCAAAGAAAGCTAAGTTCAAACTAGTTAAAAAAAGGTAAAAAGGGAACCAAGGAAAGCAAGCTTTCCTTGGGATCTTGGATTGCCTTTAGGGCAGCCAATATGATGTGAAATGATTTCTAGATTTATATTTTATAACAGCACACAGAAATCTAATGCATGCTAGCTACAAATTCTCTTTAAAATTCCATGCAAAAAGGACGATGTCCTTAAAGCTAGATCTAGAATGCTTATGAAACCTTTTAAAAACAAGATCTAGATTATGGGATTTGAGGAGATAGATCTATGTTAAATTTAATTTTAAGATAATAGATCTAAACAATATCAAAGTTGTGAACAAAGTAACTAGGTAAAAAAATTGATTTTGAAGGAGGAAGAGGAGGAGAGAAATGTTGGTAGCCTTGAAGATCCACCGTGGAGCTTTTAGGTGGAATGTTAAGGGACTATGCCTTTGGAATGTTTTGGAGAGAGTGAAGAAGCAAACTAGATCAGCATCCTCTCCAATCTAGGAACCTGCAGCTCAGCTAAAATCAAAGACTTGCCAAAATACGTGTGAGATCCGATTAGTACATACACAGAGATTCAAAATAACATGCATATAGATTTATAAAACATGTTGAATCTAGATCTTTAAACATGCATCAAAGGAAAGAGATGGCCAATAAACTTATTGAAAAGAACCTTTCCTATCAAGATTATAATAATCTTATTATCAATCTTATCAATGAATCCACAAGCAATCAGCAAATTATGAACATAGATATAGGTTACCTCAATAAAAAATGGCAATGATCATCCACACATACAATGGCATAACACCTTCTGGCCTCCAAAGCTTCTCTTTATTTCAAATGAAAAATAACAACAGTCCAATAGCAGCAGCACCTCAATCCCAGTTCTAACTCAGCTTGGAAGAGGAGGCTTATGCTTTGATTTATACAAAAAAAAGGAGATCCATCCCAAGGGGGTGCAAATCTCAAGGAGACAGATCAAATCAGTTGATGGAGAGGCAATCAAGGCAGATCTAAAGCTGAATTGAGCCTACCTATCAACTTGGGGGCTGATTGAGCTGACACATCAACCCATAAGCCGACACATCAGTCCACAGAGCATCCAGGAGAGTCCACACGTGTGGAGGAGAGCGAGAGAGCATGATTCCCCATAAAGACTATTGAAGATCAACTTTGGATCTGATTTGATCGCCTCCTTCAGTCAAGGATTTGTCAGATCTAGTCAATCTGGTTTAGATCTGACTGATTTCAATCAAATCAGCTGAGAATCCACTAATCTATGATTTTGGGTTTGCTCCATTATTCATCAATTTATTAATTAAAATAATCAATAAATGATTTTTTGGGGCTTTCTGACCTGAGCGATGGAAAATCACTCAAAACTAGGAAATAGTGGGTCCATGGGTTTACATGGTGCTCTTAGCTTGAAAATGATCACCTACATGACTGAAACTGATTATTTCGCCCACTTTTATTACAAAATCAATTTTTCCAATTAAACTATTAAAAAATAGCCTAAGTTTTGGAAAAATTAAAATTTAATTAAAAACACTGAAAAAACTAAAAAATTGAAAAAACCTAGGGGGACTTAGACATGTTTATATGACTCGACCATGATGTCTATCATGTTTATACATTAACACATAGACTCTAATAACCTCAATAGGCCTAAATGCCAAGCCGACCACCCCAACTTTGGAGGTATGGATTGAAAAACTCAGAAATTATCAGTCGTTTAATCAACAACCAATAATAACCAAGGGAAAAAACACCCTGGGCTGACCAGATTGACAAATAAAGTCTAAGAGACCAAGTCTTTTACAGACATATCATGCTATAAAATTTATTACAATTCCCCCATGGGGTATGAACATGTGATATATTACAACAAGCACTTCACAGAAGTACTTCCAAAGGTCTTCTAAAGTCCGAACAAGTTATCCTTGTCCGGTCCACCAGGCTAACTTGATAAAATACCACTAAGTACAACTTCGGTGGTAACAGGGACCAAATAGAAAAGAAGATGAGAAAAAGGAGTTTTTATACGGATATATTTAAGTCGAGATATATTTTTATTAAATAATATGATGTTTCTATAATATGATCATGGTTCAGTATACGTGTTAGATATAAGTCAATGTTTGAAAATATTTTTCTTAAAGAAAATAATGTTTCTATAGTATGATTATGGTTCCGTTTTATCAAATTTATTATACATGTTATATATAAGTCAATGTCTAAAAATGAAGCCCCAAAATTCCTTGCTCAAATTTAAGGTACCACTAACAACCATACAATCTTGATGTGACTAGCTTGAAATAAAAAAAATTGCCAAATTTGGGATGAATTGAAATCAAATATTAGCCAAGGAGATGCCTCTTTATGCTATGAATATTCATAGGAAAATATAAAACATATGTTAGTATATTGCACATTTACGAAGGATGTATGAAAGGAGGTTGTATCATTACCAAGGGGTAGAAAAACAAGATGAAGTTGCAAAGCAACTAAGTCCCTGCCTAAGGGATAGCTAGGAGTATTCATTTTAGATTTCCTACATACTTACTAAACCATGGTCCCAACCAACGCTGATGTCCGGGTACCCAGTAGAACAGTTGATATCAAATGTACCAACATTGATTTCCAGGCACCCAGTAGAACAGTTGATATCAAATGTGCAAGTAGCAGTCGCATGGATGCATTGGATCTGAATCTGAAACTTGGAGAGGTGGTAGCTATGAATCTGCGCCTAGAATTGGGATTTTTTATTCTGATGCAGTTGCTATATTTTACTCTGCTACCGAAAATAAATCGATGCCAACGATGGTGCTGCTCACTCGGATTCTCATTTTCCTTGGTTTGGTCTATTAGTTGCTATCCATCGGTGGTAATTTTAACAGACCGGTTTAGCTGAGTCTATAAAAATCCATCGCATTAGAATATGTATCAAAGTCTCAAAGTCGACAAATAATACGAGTTGTGTTTTCAAATAAATCCTGTATACAAACTTCTCTTGGCTTACTTCCTCTTGTGAGACATAGAAGGCTTTTTCCGGTTGGTATTGCTAAAGTAGTGTTATTTTACTCTAAAACTGTAGAGAAGGAATTGTGATTTGAGTTTTAAATGCTAATTAGAGTTCCTCTCTTTCACAAGTATGAAGCCTAACTAAATAAAAAGATTCACAAAATAATTATGCCAATCAACCCACCATTACCCCTAGCACTGCCAAACCACCAATGTATACATGATCCAAAATAAATCATAAACAAGCTAAGTGCATCTAAGTTTAAGGACCAACAATTCTTATCAATTTTATTCTTAGCTTCTTCCTCATCACTTAAAATCAAACACTCCAATAAGTACATCAACCTCCTTGAAAAACTAATAAAGAATCCGCAACTATATACAAAGGAACAGTTTAAAGAACAACTTCCACAATTTCTATTGCCCTTACCTGTCAATGGAAATGTCTGCCATAACTTATGTCATAAAATCCAACACAGCTCCAGCTCCTGCTGAGCATGGGCCTCCCCTAGAACTGGAATTTTCCATTTGCAACAAAAGCTTCAGACTTATATTTAATAAAATATTAGCACCAAACGCCCCTGTATATTTTACTTGAATTCTTGGGATGTATTGGTTTCACTCATGGAAGTGAATGGTGTTTCCAAAGATTGCATAATCCCAAGAGGCAAGTCGTTCTCACTATACCCAGAGCTCCCTAGCCAAGATATTAAGGCAAGCACTCGTGACATAGATAAAAGTTGTGCTAGCTTAAAACTTTATTTATTTGAAGAAAGTAGAGACCCTGGCACTAAAATAGAAATAGTGTTGAAATAATATATAGGTTAAGCTTATTATGTTGGAGTATGAGACCAACATCTTAATTGTTGTTTTGATCTATGCAAACACTCATTTGACTTATGAGTATGAGGACCTCTGATTCATTGTTTTGAGGACCAGGGTTGATAACTTGCTTTTTTATATACTCTAATAAATGTTTCATGCAGTGAATGTGATTCCTTTCCATCAGGAACATGGCATAATAACTAGGGATTAACTAGGGATTAGGCGACGGGTTAGGTAAAATACTATTCAAAATCCATTCTAGAACCATCATTTAAACGATAAAGAGCCTGCCTTATCTAGATAATGTGCCACAAATCACATGATATGAGTTGGATTAACTTGGATAAATGACCTCTCCCTCATGTGTTGATTTTTTATACATGCCATACACGCGTCTTTAGACTGTCCTTTAGGTTCCTTCACTGAAGCAAAGGGTATTCACCAGTGGCGGGAGGGGGGAAGGCAGTAAAATTTGTATACCGCGACCAAGTGAATGAAGGGTAGAGAAGGAACTAGTCGGGCATAGCAAAATGCAACCACCCATCTCATAAAAATGCAACCACCCATCTCATAATTGGTTTTTCTTGTTGGTCCTGTTGTTCCTATGCAATGTCCATATAGTTTGTTCAATGTCGAAAGGGTCTTCCCAAATGCAAAAACTCAATTACTGGTATTTGATTATGTGCGAAAACACAATTACTGGGTAGGACTTTGAAAGAGAAGATCTGAACAGGTAATTTCAAACTGAACACCAAAGAGATCTTACAAAAGTGCGATGAGTCAGGGAGCTGTTGAATCCCTATTCAATTGGTAGCTTCTTATATAGGTTGCTGCCCAAAATGATCATAAGGAATCTGCTATTCAAGAATTGGTTCAACATGGATGTATGAGAGACTGTTTTATTTATTATGAAAAAGATGAAGAGCTTATTTTTGAATTTGCATTTGTTCGGGTTTAAAGCCGTGAGCCCGTATATAATGATTATGAGGATGAGTATGAGCTGGAAACTTTGAAGATGCTGGGATTTGCTATCATGAGTCAAATATATATAATTCGGTAGGTCCTGATGGTGATGCTGATTCTTATGGAAATGGTGCTTTTTCATTATTCTCTGATTTGCATATGCTCATGGAACAAAGATAACATATTCTCATGGAAGAAAGATAAGTAATGCATGAAGCATGTTGTCTCTTCCATTTTTTCTATTTAAATCACAAAAAGGAGTTAGCATCGTCAATAAAGAAGATACATTTGCTGTCATACCAAAAAGTTAAATCATCCTAAGAAAGAGGAAAGCGTATTTTTTCTGTTTAAATCACAAAAAGGGGTTAGCATTCATTTTGTTTTGGCAAAAAGTTTGAAGCTGTTTTGTGTGTAATGGGACCTTATCACTGAAGTTACGGTTGGGTATGTGGGCAATGGTAGGTAGTCCACAACTGTTTGGAGAGTGTTCATTTTGTGCATAGCTGTGGAGTTTACAGAGCAAGTTAAATTATTTGCTCAAGGATTTTTTGTAGATCTTCTTGTTATTCCACACATCAATAGTTCCTTCCTTCATTAATGTCTGGAAATATTGATTTTCAACTATGTGGATGTTTGCTAATAAAACTGAGGCAATAATAGCATAAAACTAATAATATTCACGAGATTCTATTGACTTTAAGCATAAAAACACCAAATCTATGGCCTATTTTAATCATTTGTGGATATAATTGTATCTTTGCCTCCTCCCATTCAAATGCTATGACGGTTTGCGGCAAGCCCTTAGATAGTTTGTGGATATAATTGTTGGAATGCATATTCCTCTTCAAGTGAGTACGAAGAAAGAAACAAATCTTGATATCTTTCATAGCGTGCTTTAAGATCATGTTCAGACGACAGCAAAATCATATCTTGGATGTGATGTAGCGGACGCTGTGATCACAATTTGTTGGGTGGATTTTATTTAACTGGAATTAGACATCCAGAAGTGGAGTGCCAAAGCATAAACTAGAATGTTGCATAAACTGGAACGTAGCTGGATCCTATGGATATATTGCTCCTAGTATGTATTCTTATATCCTATAGTGAATTCATGTGCTATTAAAAACGGTTTCGAAGAAACTTCAATTTTCAACAATGGTTTGGGAGGAACAAAAGTGATCATAATCGTCTTTTTTTTTGTGAAGCTTCTAGGCTTGAGATATTGTAGCTCTTTCTGCTTCTAAGTAGCTCTGTAATAGAACAATTGAGCAAAATTATATATAATACTTGAAGCAAAGATTTGTCAATAAACCTGTAACAAAGCTTTGGAAAGAAACTTGTGTCCTTGGAAAGAGAACTTGTAGGTAGGAACTTGCACATTCAATTCAAAAAAATGGCCATGGCCATGGCAGATCCCAATATCAAGAGACATCTAGCCTATAGATGGCAGTCTATAATTGCTGCAGGTTTATAACACAAACCTAACAAATAACAGTTGTTGTTTCCCGGAAAAAGAGGATCGGTCGGAAGTCTTTTCCATGTGTTGTTACATAAATTGAAAGCAATTGTATATGGGCTTAGATGCGTAGAAATGCACAACTAATCCCCTATTGCACAACATATCAATGGAGAATAACATTTTAGAGGAGCCATGAACTCTGAGTAGAGACTCAGAGAAATATGATGAAGCTTAGTCCATGCATTAATATCATTCTAATCTGATATGCACAAGAATATACACTCCTATGTTTGATATACACAAGAATATACATTGTAATATTTGAGCTGTAGAGTTACACTCCTATGTCTAGATATGGCAATCTGATACTGCAGGTTTATAACACAAACCCAACAAACAAAAATTCCTATTTCCTGGAAAAAAAAGATCAGCAGGAAGAGTTCTCCATGTGTTGTTATCTAAATTGAAAGCAATTGTATGAGGGCTTAGATGCATAGCAATGCAGAGCCAATCCCCTATTGCACAACATACCAATGGAGAGTAAGATTTGAGAGGATTCATGAATTCTGAGTAGATGCAAAGTTTGGTCCAAGCTTTAGTATCGGTGCTGCCCAGGAAGTATTGCAATTCCCAGATGAGTATTTTTTCAGTAGCTTTATTCAGGTTATTAACCACTCTTCCAACCATCATTAGGCACCCATTGCTCTCTGCAAGAGACGAAGTTGAAATAGAGCATGGCATGGCTGCATCAAGCTCACACCAAATCCCATTTTCTGGATCAAATGTAACAACTCCATATGGCATCTCTGTGATACAGTAGAACAGGCCATTGCACCACACTCCCAGATCTGACCCAAATTTTGCATGGGGTAATGGGTTTCTTGCCATTCTCCAGTAACCAACAGTGGAATTATAAATCTCAGTGTAAAGCCTATACACTCTCGAGTTCATGAAACCAACTGAAATAATGTTATTCTCTTCTCCTGCTAAAATAATTTTAAAGGACCGGGCATCGTTGGTGAGACACATCCTTTCTTTGTGTATGAGCTCAACTCTGGAAGTGGGAAGCAGTTCCTTCATTTTCTTTTTAATTGGATTGCAAATGGATAGTACCTTGCTATCTATGATGAGGTTACCGAGGCATAAAATGTTGTCTGCTGTAGTAATAATAGACATACGAGGGATTGCAGGATTGGGTATCTTATGCCAGCGCTCCATTTCGAATTCGAAGGCACATGAGAATTTAAGTATTGTGCAGAGGAAGAACCATGCAAATTTCTTCTGGTATCTGAGGCGGTGGTGTTCTTCTTTAGTCCAGGCTGACTGAATGTGAGGTGTGAGGCAATGGTGTTCTTTTTAGTCTAGGCTCCTTTATTGGTATGAGCCTTCTCGCACCAGGGAGATCTACCCATCTTCATGGTGGAAGAGAATAGTGGGAGATCTACCCATCTTCATAGTAGAAGAGAATAGTGGCATTATAGCTATGGAAGAGAATAGTGGAATTATACCTATAGTAGATGACCATGAACATAGTTAGAAAGGAATAGATGGAAAAGATGGGAGGATCCACAGGTCAACAATTACAAAGGAATAGATGGAAAACATAGGAGGATCCACACGTCAACAGATGTGAACCATGCAGCCTGAAAGAAGCTGAAGAGAATACGATCACTAACATTTTATGTTTATAAATTAATGATATCATGGAGATAGCATTAATTTAAATGAAAATAATGTTACCTATAGCATATATCTCAATTGACATTTTTAATGGAAGAAAATTAAATGGGTCTCCATATGAGGCCAAATAAGGCCTCAAAGTTTCTCATTGGTCAAATAAACATCAAACACTGCCAACATAATATAAATGATAAAAAAATTATCTTAGTTTTTGGGTGTTTTTTTGGTGTTTGTGTAAAACATAGGATAAAAAGTAAAAAATTGTCTTGGTTTTTGTGTAGTTTATTAGAAATGGTGGGGGTAGAAAAATAAAAAGGACTTTATCTTGGGGATGATATGAAATAATTATTAGATAGTATAATCGTGGATTTTAAATATTTTTTCTCGCATTATTTGTCAAGTGGCTTGTCAAGACTAATAGAAATTCAATAATATTTTATTATAAAACTTTCTCTTTATTAAAGGTGTTTTAAAAAATAAAAAATATTTATGAAGTTTGCATATTTAGGTTTGAAACAAAATAAAAGTAAAAGAATTTAGAGCCTTTTCATAATTGATAAATATAAATTCCTAATATCGAATTGATGGTGTGGATGGTGGGGAGAGGGATCAAATTTGAAGGGTAAGATTATATTTCAATATGAAGGGTTAACTTATTAATAGCCCTTCTTTATTAACAAGCTAAACAAATTTCTTATTTTCATATGAAAATAAAAAATGATTTAAAATTTCATAACCAAAACATATTAATTGCAAAAAAAAAAAAAATAATTTATAATCATCAAAATATACTTATTTTTCCATAAGATTGAATTATAGTCGCTTTAATAACATGGGATACTTATTTAAATAAATTATGACATATTAGTTACCAAAATTAATGTACAATTTATTAATATAATTGTTAGAAAACAAATTTAATGTAAATTGTAAATTTTATTAGATCAAGTTATTTCTTTATAATTGGTGCAATTTCATTTTGGGCATTAATAGCCACAACAAAAGTACAAAAGAAAAAATGACAAAAATATTTACATAAAAGAAAAAATGATAAAAACATTTACACAAAAACAAATTGATATAAAGATACACAAATACAATAATAAAAATGTTGTACAAAACATTACTAACAAAACTAATAACTATTTATCAAATGGAAAAATTGATAATTTTAATATGCCAAATTTTGTAAAATCTAAAAATAAATTAAATTTGCATTTACCTAGGGCATGTAATGGTTTGCAAAAGAGATTGGAGAGGAGTCCACAATGCTCTTATGTTGAATGAGAACTGAAAACAAGTAAAACCAACTAAATAAAATGAATAATTAAATTTTATTTTAAAGAATATATAAAAATAATTTAAATAGAAGCATGCATTTACTATGGTGCAAACAGAGGAGAAAAAATAAAACATTGAAGAAGCTCTCCAAGTAGGAGGAGTGGGAAGTGGAGCATTTCGCTTGTATTCCCAGTGGGATGCCGTTTGGTATTCGCAGTGGGATGTCGTCTCTAGAGAGCAACCGGTGTTAGATCAAATCACACAATATGGATGCATAAGAGGTGTTAGATCACATCGTACAGGATGCATATGATGGTTGGGATCCATTAACAACCAGAAGGGCCTTGCCTGTGTGCAATCCTATAAATGAGAAACTACGAGTCGAACTATGAGTTGATCTTACCAGTAAGCTCAGGTTCAAGAAATTTTGAAGGGATTAACTCATGTGTAAGGCAAATAGCTAATAACGTAATAAATAACTAAATTTGTGTTTTAAAATTAGTAACAACTAAATTATGTGTCTTAAAATTAGTAACCTACTCATACAATTTAGAGTAACTCAAGGCTTTCTATAAACATGTATTATTTTACTCATACAAGTGAGAGTATTATGATTTTTTTCTACAAATATATATTATTTAAATTATTTAACAAAATTTAAATCCTAACATTCTTTTATGATGTATAGATAAAAATATATAGATAAAAGTATGATATATTTTGAAAAGTATAATATATTATATGAAATTTTTCTACCCTTCAAATGAAAATTTGAAAAATAATCTTTAGTTCGAATTTGACAAGTATTTTTTTTTTTGAATTTTGTTTGTATAGCAAAAGCAATTTACCCTTCTATGACGAGATAAAAGGCTCTTAAAGGGAAATGACGACTTCAATTTTGATCCCTGGTGGGGACGAGGATCCTCATTCTTTTATGTAACTGAGTTCCACTTTACTTGAAACATAGCGTACTTAATGTGATAACGTATATCTCTTTTTATTATTTGATGGACACTAATAGTTTTCAATCAAGTATGAGACCACAAATTTTTCATTGAATATAATATTTAATTATTCGTTTAACTTGAAGGATATTACATGAAACTATCCTTTACATTAGGGAACATGCGGATTATGGAATATGAGTGGATTAGGAGTGTACATGGCCAAATTGCAAGAAATTCATTTTTCTAAAGGATATATTTCTTTCAATTGCTCAAGTCAAGGGAAAAAAGAAAACAAATCAAAAGGGAAGAAGACAACTATTTTCATGTCTTTTAAAGCGCTAGAGAGGCCATCCTATTTTTAAAAATGATGACAACAATTTTCCATATTAAAAGATCAGTTTCAACCCATACAAAGGATACCTATGGATACTAGTGAAGATCAATGAAACACTATCTTATAAATGAAACAATATCTTATTACTATAATATATCTTATTTTCAGAGTCCAAACTTCTTGCTTCTTCCATTTCATATTATAGACCTAACTCCTTTTTTATTTCTCCAACTGGGAATTTCAGGCCACTCCCATTCTGATTCAGTCCTCTATGGATGGAGTCAGAAGGTTCTCTCGATGTTATCAATAAATATTGGGACATTTTCATTATGGGTTCACCAAGCTATATCTGGGAACAAAAACTCAAAAATGTCAAAGTGGAGCTTAAAAAATGGCTTTCTATAAACTCATAAGGCCCGGGTAAGGAAAACGCCAAACACATTAAGAATCTGGAAATTATCCAGGATAAAGTGGATCAGGATTATAACTCAAAGGAACTTTTGATTAAGAAAAAAAGAGTTAGATAGGAAAAAGGAACAACTAGCAAGGATAGAAGAAGAAGATTGGCTCTTGCATTCAAGAAGTATTTGGTTGAAAGATGGGGATATGAATACCAATTTCTTTCACAACTACTACAAGTATTGACAGAGGAAGAACACAATTATGGATTTATTCAAAGACAATGGACATAAGTTAATAGATTAAGAGGAAATAAAAAATGAGATCAAAAGTTTATTTGAGGAACTATATAGAAAATAAGAAGAGATCACTTGGGAAGAAATGGAATCTACGAGCAGTGATATTTTCTATCTTATAGAGGACAAAGATAATGATCTCTTGAATCTTCCTATCTTAGAAGAGGAATTTCACAAGGTTTTTTGGTCTTGCCATCCTAACAAAGCTCTTGGGCCTGATGGGTTCACTATTAGCTTCTACACAACGTGTTGGAATATCATCAAAACATATTTGTTAAGAATGATTATCTGGACTCAATCTAGGGACAATATTGGAGGCACAAAAAAATATACCTTCCTAGATCTCATCCCCAAGGAAGGCAATCCTTCCTCCATTAAATGTTTCAGTCCCACCTCTCTTTGCAACTCCTCTTTTAAAATCCTTGCAAAGGTTATCTCGATTAGGATCAAAAATATTATTCCAGAACTTATATCATAAAACCAAGGTGGGTTCATTAGACACCATCAGATCTATGATAATATTCTCTTGGTTCAAGAAGAAATCCACTATAGTCAGAAAAGGAAATGGGAAAGTATGGAAATCAAACTGGATTTGGAAAATTCTTTTGATATAATCGAACTCGACTATATCTATATGGTCATGGGAAGGTATGGGTTCTCTCCCAATTTCATAAGATGGATCAAAGCTTGTATCAATGGTCCATGGATAGCCCCACTTGTGAACATTCTACCAACTTTTTTTTTTCAAGATGGTTGTGGGATCCGTCAAGGATGTACCATGTCCACTTTTCATTACATTATAGTGTTGGACTCGCTAAGCAGAATGCTCAATATACTTAAATATGAAGGGGATATCCCTAGAATATCCTTTGTCATGGGATTCCAATCTATACATCATGCACACTTTGCAGATGACACAATTATTATGGGGAGTTCTTTGACTTATATTGCAAGGAGACTCAAATCCTCCCTTGACCTCTTCCTTAAAGCTTTAGGTAGTCAAGTTAATTATGATAAATTTTGGTTCTAGGGGTGGAATAGAAATCCTAGGACCCTTAGAGAGATCACTTTGATATTGGAGATTAAAGTAAGTTATGATTGGATCTGATTTAAGTATCTGGGAGTCCCCATTACTAAAAATACATCTAACTCCTCATCGTGGAATCTTGTATTCCAAAACATATAAAATAAAGTGCATTTGTGGGGGATGAGGTGGCTCAATCTAGCTGGGGAAATGATTCTTATAAAATCTATTCTTTCTTCATTTCCTATTTCTGTTAGTGATTTGTTAGTTTCTCCCAAGGTTTTCATCAATAGTATCAACATAGAAATTATAAAATTTCTCTTGCGGGGCGGGAAAATTCAAAGAAAGCAATTCCATTTGGTGAACTGGGCCACGATCAAATAAGACAGAGAAAAAGGTGGGTTAGGATTGCGAGATTTGGGAATGATGAATAAATAATTTGGGTCCAAACTCATTTGAAGATTGATTTATGGGAAAAAGGAATGGTGGAAGAAGGCTATTAGAAAAAAATACATCAAGAAACCTAGACTAAGAAGTATCGACTCCAAATGGGAAGCTAAAGGAGCTCACATATGGAATATTTGCAAAAATTCCATAGGTATAATTAAAGACGCCCTTCATTAGGTCCTTGTAAATGGAAGGAGGACCAACATATGGATGGATAAGATCTTAGGGGATTCCCCACTAGACACCATTCCTAATATTGATGACCTTCACATCTAGATGCAAGAGAAAAACCTCTCGACCTTGCATTATATTTCAAAATGGACGAGTTCTAGCACTTGGAAAAGGTGGAAGCCACTTCATCCTCCTCAACATATTTAGAAAAGGACATTACCTCTTTATCTCACATTTTCATGGGAAATCTCCCTCTCACCCTAGAAGTTAGGATCAAAGAGGATAGGGTAGCTATGGAACATGTTATATTAAAAAAGGTTATAATACTTTAGAGGCTAATGATACTTGGACCTATATAAAAAATTGGAGCAAGGGATGGAACTCAGACTGCATCCTGAAAGATAATTTTTTCTTTTGGTTTCTTATCCACAATGATCTCTTAACTGCTGACAATCTCACCAAAAGAGGAATCATAGGTCCCTCTAGATGTGTTTTAATAAAATCCTCTACAAAACTCGCTTCTCATCTTTTCTTGGCCTATGAATTCACCTCACAAGTTTAAGGCCATCTGATAGGAAGCATCGGTAGAAGGTTCACCCTTCCAGAGAAAATTCAAGAGATGATACAAAAATGGGAATCCTACTTTCCAGGAAATCTTGGAAAGACACCTATCCTTCTAAGAGTTTGGAACACATTATGAAAACATATCAGATGAAAGATTTGGCTCACTAGAAACAAACTTATATTTGATGATAAGAAGGAAGACCCTCTCAAGGTATCCTTCAAAGAAATCAACATGACTCATGAAAGGATGAAATCTAAGAATATTTATTTTCCTACCTTTGAAGCTCTCATAGATAAGGAAGCTAATTAGTGCTAATAATTTCTTAAAAAAATTTGTCCCCAAACCAAAAAATTTCATATCCCACTGTCCTGAGAAATAAGGAAAAAAAAGATATATTTTCTTCAATGGAGGGAGGAACAAAAATGTTTTCCTCTCTTCTTTGATGGTACTTCAAAAGGAAATCCAATGGTGGTAGGTGTGTGGGGAGGGGGGTGGGTTATATTCGATCGTGGGGGAAACATAGTTAATTACTTTTCTTGGGGACTTGGAGTCCAAACCAATAATGAAGCAAAATGGTTATCTCTTCTCCTCGATTTAGAACTAGCAGATGATGAAAAAATCCCAAATTTATTGGTATTTGGCGACTCAAGACAGGTTATTCATAAGATGAGAATAGGATATAAAAAGGGCTCCAAAATATGTAAAAGAATCTATGAAATGATTTTCCATCTCAACTCTACACCAAAAGTCCTCTTTTATCATACCATTATGGAGAATAATGGTCCAACCAACAAGCTTTCCAATCAAGGTGCACACAACTCGCAAGGAAATGTCATTTATAACAATCAAGAGATGGACTTTAAACATGTTCCTTAACAATCACATGAAGGATTATAGGATCCCTCCATGTTCAAAAAAATTAGGCATTGGGTACTCTCCATGGTCTATGGATCAAAATGTTGATCCACTGCCTCCTGAGACGTGTGTCCTTCCACCGTCAAGTTCTAGTACCTCCTCCTGGCCATCTTTATTCAGACTTCAACTCAACTGTCCTTCAGGTTCTGAGTGTTGATGTATTTGTAACTTAGGAATGTATTCACTTGTATATCTTATATTGTATTTCATTGTACCATGATGTTCTGATCAAGAGAGTCATTAATATAATAAATTCATGTAAAGTCATTGAGGTTAACCCTCCATTGTAAGTCGGGGCAATAGTCCCCACAGTTGAGGGGTATTAGGGTTATTAGACTTTCCTTGCGAGGTCGGCCCTGTAAGAGTAAAATTCAAGTGAAAAAAAAGTATAAATAGAGAGTGAGACTCTCTATTTGTAACACACACTCACCCAACTATAGCGCATGAGTGAGAGAAGAGGATATCACACAAGTGAGAGAGAGATCAACTGTCAGAGATCATATTTGTGTTTTTGGGTTTTACTTTTGCTATTGGTGCTCATTCTATCTCTGAGGAAGTTGTGGGTTTCCTCCTTTATGGTTTCCCTAAGGAAAACTCTTTGTATCTCTTATCTCTTGTGATTATTGTTGTGCATGTTATTCTCTTAGATAATATCCTAGATCATATTGATTGAATGATAAAAATTTAACATGGTATCAGAGCTAACCTGAGAACAAGACACCATGCATCCGCAAAAGCTAGGATTTTTAATTTTTGAATCTCTCTCCATGGATCATTAGCAAAAGGAGGCTAGGCTAACTCTCCATTGAAGGGTGCATCTTTTTGTTGAAGCATAATTTGATTCCAAGCATTTTTAGTTTTTGACCTATCACTACTGTGGGAAATTAGGGATTTCCACTGAAGAGGAGTTTTTGAGTGAGACCTACATAGGATTTATCTCCTTTTCAAAAATCAAAATTTAGAGAGTAAGATCAAAATTTTTGGTTGGGTAAAACTCTAGGAAATTGAAACCCTAATTTGACCCCGGACCAGAAAACCCTAAAAGACTAAAACTAGTCATTTTGGTGCATTCACTATATCTTGAGATTGGAGAAGGATCAGGAGCCAAAAATTTAACAAGAAGAAGATAAATTCATGATATAAACTAAGTAAAATTTGAAGCCTCATATTCGCTATGTTCTAGGAGATATGATTCCTACAAATTAGGGTTCCAGCCTCTCCCTGGATTCATCCCTAAAAATGACACCTAGGGAAAATTTCTATATATCGGGATAAAAATGTCCAAATGAACTGTTTCAAGATGTTCCAGGTAGGGGATGGACTTTAATTTATGTGGTAAAAGGTTTGGACCCTGAAGTTGAAACAATGACACATGGCAGTCTGTATAAGTTCGTTATGCTGAACAGTCATTAAACAAGTCACCTTGGGAAAGCTCTCATAAGTCCCAATTGGTGAAACCAATTCTGCTCACACCTACGGTGTTGGAAATAGGACAAAAAAGGCTACCTTAGTACGAAATTTAAGACACGTGGGAGTAGTACTTTTGGAGATACCTTAGAAACAATATCAAACATTTATGTAGAAGAATTTGGAAAACTAGGGTTTCTTGTTTCGGGAGCTTCCCTCCACTGTTTTCAGAAAAGGAGTACATTGGACAGCTCACCTTGAAGAGGCTCATCTTCCTGTCCAATCAGATATGAAATATTCCAAGTTTTGAAAATTAGGTTTTCTCTAAAAAACCCTAGATCAGCTAGCTCCGAAACCAGGATGGACACTTCAAATCGGTAAGATCTAAATTTTTTCTATTTACATTTGAGGTTCTCATTTCAAAATGACTAATCGCACCAGCTTGATGACAACTTCCAAGAATGGAAGTATGGAATCTTAGTGGTTCTTAAAGAAAGTGAATTGGACACCTACATAAGTGGAGAGGTTCCAATTCCAGAGGGAGATGAGGCTAAAACCTTACACAAGAAGAACATGGTAAAGGCCAAGAGGATTATTGTTGATCACTTTATACCACAATTGTTTTCCCTAAATACACCCAAAGGAAGTGTTTTGATGCTATAACTAAGCAATAAAATAAGAATGAGATATTGTTATAACCACCTTGAATGGCCTCCATGAATGATGGGATTAATTCATTCGAGGAATTTGTGCCAGAAGGAAGGGATTACCTTCAGTAGAATCTGGGAAGAGTGCACACAAGAATAATCTTGACTCATAATAAGAGAAGAGAAAAGGGGAACTATTGAAGATCAAGATCTCACGATTTAAAGAAGATCCCTCAAGCGATGAGGAATATGAAGGACTCAACTCTTCAAGAACCTCTTATCCATCTTAGCATCTGGATAAGAAATGATGTTGTTATAAATGAAGAAGATGATGAAGCTGAAGGATCAATAAGGAGTCTACCCATGAAACGAATAAAGATAAGTATTCAATTGTCATTTCGTGATATTATTTTGTTATGCATTTGTTTATATTCAATTGATGTGTTTTGCATGATAGAATGTTTTCCTTAATGATAGTATACTACTAATATGCATGTGATGGGTAAGTGGCCCATGGTGCTATAAAAATCTCCATTGCTACTTATCTAGAATGAAACCTCTTTGTTGACATATTGGATTAGTGCACAATCTCAATGATGTCATGGTAGATATGGAAGGAATCTAGAAAGTTTCCATGATATATGGATGAATGTTGTATTGGCTAAAATAGTTGCATGATTATATCTTTATGCACAAGAATTTGTAATTATAAATGTGCCTTATGAAATGTTTCTAACCATACATATGCATTTGACTTGTGCAAAATATCGCGTACAATTGCCTACAAGAAAACATGGATGAGATTTGTTCCGAAGAACAAGTGACGATAATTTGAGAAATAATCCAAGATCAAGAATAATATGATGATACTTTCAAAGAAAGAGGTCTCAAAAACAATGCAGTTATGTGACACTATTGAGCAACATCATTGATGCAGAACCTTCCAGCTATGAAGAAATAGCCAAGAAGAAAGGGAAGGAGTGTACCAGCTCAAGAAGAATGACGTCTAGGATGTGGTATCAAGAGCTTAAGGGAAGTATGTAGTATATCCATATGGATGTACAAGATCCAACATGCATCATATGGAAACATCATAGGATACAAGAAAATGATTGTAGTAGGAGGGTTCTCACAGAAAGAAGGCATAGAATATGAAGAGACATTTGCAGCCACTGGAACTTGAGACACATGACAGGAAGACTCATCTGTGAAAATTAAAGAAGGCCTTGTATGAGCTCAGAAGGCACCCATGGGACAACACATACATGAGGAGATTGAATATCACCTAGAGTGATACATATCTTAACCTTTGATACAAGGTTGAAAATGAAATCCTGTAGAGGATAACAAGCTCACATATGGGTGCAAGAAGAACTTTTGAAAAGGTTCAAGATCTTGGTATCCAGTGACCCAAGATGGATACATAGAATATTAGTAGTAGAGGATGCTACTTGTCACTCCATTACAGAATGTTTCAATACATAGAGTACGAAAGGCAGAGGGAGAATGATGCTCTGCTTCAGAGGGAGTGATTGTAGAATATCCCAAGGTTCGACATGGTACGATAGGATGGGAAGATTACTAATGGATCTAGGATTTAATAAGAGTAAAGAAGACTCCAACCTTTGCTTCAATGTTGAAGGCGGAAGACCGGTGATGCTCCTATTACATGTCGAGGAATTGTTCATGACAGGAAAATATGAACTCATTAAAGTTTCAATAAGGATACTTGCTGCCGAGTTCGAGATGAAGGACTTGGATATGATGCACTACTTTCTAGGCTTGGAGGTGTGGAAAAATGCGAATGGAATCTCCCATGGAAGTATGCAGTGGAAATCTTGAGGAGGTTCGGGATGATGGACTGCAAGGCCATGACCACACCTATGGCATCGAATCTGGAGCTATTAAGTGATGCTTCATCAAAGTCGGTTGATGCTACAGTGTATCATTAGATGATTGGGTCATTAATGTACCTGACGAATACGAGACCAGATATTTGATTTGAACACATTGAACTAGTTCTTGATGGATCTGAGACATGTTCACTTGATTGCTATAAAGCATATTCTAAGGTACCTGAAGGGTATAGTTGAATATGGGCTCAAATCATGAAGTGAATCAGAATATTAACCTGGAGGGTTATGCGGATTCGGATTGGGTAGGCAGTTCCATTAATAGGAAGAGCACTTCAGGTGCTGCTTCGGTATGGGATCAGGTGTGATACCTTGGTTTAGCAGGAAGTAGTCTTGCATGGCATTGAGTACAACTAAAGCATAGTATTCCACAGCTTGTTTAGATAGTTGTAAAGTAGTGTGGTTTAGGAATCTATTATTTTATTTGTTTGATTTCTAGTTGGATGCTACTTGTATATATTGCAACGGCCAGAGTTGTGTGATGTTGTCAAAGAACCCAGTGTTCCATGACAAGTCAAAGCATATTGAGATCAAATATCACTATATCAGGGATATGGTGCAGATAGGAGCAATGAAGCTCCATTATGTTGCGATGAATGAGAAGATAGCTAATGTGTTGACCAAGAAATTGGCTAGAGTGAAGTTTGAGTACTTCAGGGAGAAGCTTTGTGTTCTCTAGATCGAGGTTCCTTCCAAGGGGAAGTGATGAGTCCATGAGCCTTTCTGACATGGTGGCAGGTTGGGCCTCCCATGGTCATATGTAAGTGCAGAGCCTTTCCAACATGTTGGCAGGTTGGGCCTCCCATGGTCAGATGTAAGTCGTGATCATTTCTGCCATGGTGGCATGTTGAGCCTCTCATGGTCAGATGTAAGTGCATATCCTTTCCGGTATGGTGGCAGGATGGGCCTCCCGTAGTAAGATATAAGTGTTGAGCCTTTCTGACATGGTGGTAGGATGGGCCTCCCATGGTCAGATGTAAGTGCAGAGCCTTTCCGACATGGTGGTAGGCTGGGACTCCCATGGTTAGATCTAAGTGCTGAGACTTTCTGACATGGTGGCAAGCTGGGCCTGCCATGGTCGGATGTAAGTGTTGGCCTTTCTGACATGGTGGCAGGTTGGGCCTCCCATGGTCAGATGTAAGTGTTGGGACTTTTCAACATGGTGGCAGGATGGGCCTCCCATGATCGAATATAAGTGTTGTGCCTTTCTGACATGGTGGAAGACTAGGCTCCCATGGTCGGATATAAATGCTAAAGAAGATGAAGACCTACATGGAGGCTAGGCCTACAATCAACATGAAAAATGGTTGGCTTTGTAGAAATTCCTATGATGAGTAGAATTGAGAGATAACACCATTTGATCGATATAGCGGGAGAAGTGATGATGATGATGATCTAGTGATGAAGACTTGTGCTGATGAACTGTGTCAAGAAAATACCATCCTAGTTAAGAGGGAGTATTGATGTATTTGTAACTTTAGAATGTATTCACTTATATATCTTATATTGTATTTCATTGTACCCCGATGTTTTGATTAGGAGAGTCATTAATATAATAAAGTCATGTAAAGTTATTGAGGTTAACCCTCCATTGTAAGTCGAGGCAATAGTCCCCACAATTGAGTTGAGGTTAACCCTCCATTGTAAGTTGGGGCAATAGTCCCCACAGTTGAGGGGTATTAGGGTTATTATACTCTCCCATCGAGGTCGACCCTGTAAGAGTAAAATTCATGTTGAAAACAAGTATAAATAGAGAATGAGACTCTCTATTTGTAACACACACTCACTCAACTGTAGCGCACAAGTGAAAGAAGAGGATCTCACACAAGTGAGAGAGAGATCAATTGTCGGAGATCATCTTTGTGTTTTTGGGTTTTACTTTTGTTATTGGTGCTCATTCTATCTATGAGAAATTTGTGGGGTTTTCTCCTTTATGGTTTCCCCATGGAAAACTCTTTGTGTCTCTTATCTCTTGTGATTATTGTTGTGCATGTTATTCTCTTACATAAGATCCTAGATCATATTAATTAAATGATAAAAACACTGAGAATTTAGTTAGCACAAGCGATGGGCGAGTTATCCCAAGAGGAAACTTACATCTTCATTAAATGTATGCATCCAAGGAATTGGAAGGAGTCAGTCCCTTACACCCACATGAGGATCAGAACGAAGATGGAATTCAACATTTTCAGTGTATGTTCACAAGTCTTTCGAATTCAATTGAAGTCGACCCTAATTGTATAGTGGCAAAAAAGTATGGATATGTATAAATTGCTAACCTCAACTCTAGTTTGGAAGATATTTAATTACACCTATGCAGGGTTTATGGGGTGGTGGGAGTCGACACCAAGGATATTGAGAGAGACGACTTCGGATATATGGTACATCTCCAACCAAATCGGCTTCCATGACTCCAGAATACATGATCCTGAGCATGAACCGAGGGATATAATAGGCACTATTGAAATTATAAAATATGAAGTGTTGAAAATGTCCACAATGACCCCGTGCAACCATTGTTAGGACTCTCCAGAACAAGGTTCTCTCCCTTTGGAATAAGTTTCTATTATAGAACATGCTTTTTAATACAAAGGAAATAAGATGTAGTGCTTTAGTTTAATAAACTTCACAGTGATTTGTTTTTATATTTCTAAATCAATAGTTTGTTAAAATCTATCCTTTGAAGGAAATGGTTGCTTTCAGGAATCTTGTTAGAAATTTCAGGAAAGTACTGTTAAGCATAACTATTTTATAATTTTTCACTTTTCAAACCTTTATAAAACTCCGGTTATTAGCTTTGTATTGAATGGATTTGCACAACCTTTTTTCTCTCTAATATATATTCTCAGTTTCTGCTAAAAGAAAAAGATACTATTATTGAAGGGTAAAATGTAAATTCTTTGTTGTAATCTTTATCAAATCAATGGTCTATTATTGTTTTGAACCTATAGGTAAATCCACAGGGTATTCACTTAGTGAAAGCATGTTATAGCTCCTTTGTTCATGGGATATTAAAGAATACCCCTAATTTTAGTAGATATTGATAACTAATTACAAAATCCTTTTGTTGAGCCCCCCTCCAAATACATATTTTCAATTAAAAAAACCCTATATTAACAATATATTCCTTATTTTTACTAGAAAGCCATTTTTATACTCCCTGATACCTATAACCCCCCATACCCTAGTCCCCGCCCCCTAATAGGATGCCATACATTGACCTTATTTTTCATAATTAAAAACCCCCCTTTATGAATGAACCTGATAAGATATTGCTCAACAACGTGAATCCCCCATGGGTAAACCATGATGACTAGAAAAGGGTGTCTATATGGTGAAAAAAACACTTCACTCTATCGATTTTATATCTACTACCCAATGGGATCTAGACTAAAATAGTATCATGGAATTAAACAAAAATTCTTCGATTTTCAATATGTATAGGACTTTTAAGCTTTTGTAGGTTTTAAAAGAGCATCAATTTTCTATTCAAATTCTTAGTAATAATAATTTAATAATAAAAGGGTATATGAACTCTTTTTAAATAAATTTAAATCATATGGGGAATCAAACATGATGGACCATATGGTTGATTTTCTATGTGACAAATTAGAATCTTTGAGGCTATATGATCTTGACAAATATGTATTTTTTTAGGCTATTTAGAAGTTTTCTCAAGAGTTTTTAAATAATATGGTAGTTTTTTTTAATTTTCATTAGAAAGTTCTAATTTTTAGTCCCTTTTCCATTACCATAGGATTAAAATATTATTTCTATCATTTTTTAATTGCCAACACATTGTTATCAGAAATTATCAATCAATGCAGACAAATATTGTTTCGCTAGTTTATATGGGGAAATCTAGAACAAAAAGTTACATCAGTGCATCCTTTCCCTACATCATGGAACTACTTGAATGAAAATCTTTCTTACCTCAATGAAGAACGTGATCCTTGTCTTGTAATTCTCATGTGATTAGTTGTATCTGCAAAAGAAGATGAAGAAAAAGATACAGTGGTGAAACTAACCGGACAATTCAAAGATATATACTAATAGTCAAGGAGAAAAGTAATGAACAATCAATATTGAAAAATATCGTTCATTAAAAAGGGGAATATGTTTGTATTAATAATATAATAGAAGAAAGCTACAACCAAACCCTTGACATTAAATTCTTGTTCTCATAATGCCTTTGACATCACTTTCACACACACTGATCTACAAGCTCTACATGCCTCACTCACAACTACACTCTTTGCCTCCTATACCAGCAATGATTCCAACAACATAAATATGCTCTCTTTGTTCTCTTACCTCCCCTTACCAATGAAGCAAAATTGTATATAAAGGACAAAGGAATCCCAAACATCTTGAGATATTCTGGGATGAAGGTGAGGAATGAGCCCTAGAGTTTAGGGGCATGAATGGCACCTATTCGAAGTAGTTGGGATAAGCCTCCACGAGGAATTTCATCTAGAAGGTTCTCAAAATCTTATATTTTTACCTTTTTTATAGTGCTAACACTCCTTGTACATGGGAAAGTTGTGTCAACACTCTTTGTCTTGAGGAAAAAAGTGTCATCAACGCACTATATCACTAGGAAAGAGAAATCAGGCATCTTTGATGCCTTATTTCAGGAGGTAGGGTGTGTCATACGTCTAATAATTAAAAAAAAATCTCTTCAAAATATGGTTTGGCCATATCACTTCATGAGATTGAGCATAGAAACCAATTTTAGGTGTAACATAATCCCCCCCAAATTATGAATCTAGAAGGATATGACAGGTAAAATGCTTTGTTAGATGTGATATGGAATCAAAGGAAAAAGAGTGGAGAGTGAAGACTTGACATAAGACAAGTTAAAAAATATTTGACTCAAATTATTGTTGCTGACCAATACACTATAGATCCATGTATAATGACCATGTCATGGCTACCAACAATACAGTGTAGATCCATGATCAACAAGACTTAAATTGGGACATAGCTACATAATAGACACTATAGATCTATGTAATTATGACTCAAATTTGAGCATAGCCACTATACATACAATGTGGATCCATGTAATGACTCAAGAATTAATCCATTGCAACCTGAAGATAGGAACATATTCAAGAGAATACCTAACCATTCATGGTCTTCATTCCAATCCCAAATAGTACGATTTTATCCATGTGAATATATGTCCTGATGTCGAACATGGAATAAACCACTTAATTATCAGTCATTGATGTATACCATTAATAAGTGTGAGGGAAATCACCATTAATTTCAATGATTCCCAAGGTACCCTAGTACATTCCTTTGAATGTGAATAGACAAGATGAATTCAAGCAATAGATGAAATCTCCTAATCAAAGGTCAATGATGAAATCCCAGTGTCGAAAGTGAGGAAACCTGCCATTGAGGCACTACAACAAAATACCCTTTTGGGGGCTGTTATCACTCCAGGAAACTACCTAGGGTTATAAGCTAGGTATGCCTGGTAACTTAAGAAATTATGTTTTTGTGTTTTTGTAAAGGTGGATCAATGGGACAACTCAATTTGAGTATGGCATTCAGACATTCAGAATGGTAAACAGATAAAACAGTGCTCTCAAGAGTTGATTAATCAACAGATAACTTTAAAGATGGATGAAGAAAAGAATGTAACTAAACCAGTACAGAGTAGGGTTCAAGAGACATCCAAGAAACTAATATCAGGCTATGAGCTAAACAATGGAAAAGCAACCATTCAAAGCTAGACAACACAGAAAATAGTGAAAGGGAATATGGAAAGCAAACATCAAAACTGAAAGAAACCTGTGATCTGTATTAGCATAAAGAAGACTGAGTACAATAGCAGATTACTCTATCCAAAATCAAACCCTTGTGTTCTCCAAATGTCTTTGGCTTTATAGCCTTACAAGATCAAATCTAGATCCATGAAAAAAAGATCAGATTTGCCAAAAATAGTCAAATCGACAAGTGTAGGATGAGATCCTATAAAAATGGATCTGGAATTCTAAAAATGGAAAATCAAATCAAAATAGGAGAAGATCAAGTCTTGATGTAGTGCAGATAAGCCTCGCAAGGCTGTTGATGATTCTTCCAAAAGATAGAATTCGAATTTGCTGAATCGACCAAAAATCCTATATTTTTTGCCTTTGAAAAAGACACCAAATTTATTTGAATAACCTCTTCTGATCTTATCTCACACAAATAGAATTCAAATATGACTTTATAATTCACCATTTATCCATTAGAATCGAGCTCAAGCCATTTGGATTCAAAAAATCCCGATCCAGGCAAAAACATTAGCTTGCTGTGTTGAAAATCAAGCTTAAACTCAGCCCAACACTTAGTAAAACTCTGATATCAGTATTAAATGTTCATTAAACCAAATATATATCACATGCATGTAAATTTTATGTGTCTGTAAGCTGATATACTGTAACTAAGCAAACTTTGCAGCGGAAAATAACTCAAAATCAGCAGACTGTAATACACATTTAAGACACAGTATTTTGGTCAAATAGACCCTGGAAAAACCCCACACCTTGGGGAAAACCAGTGAGAGAGAAGATATTTTATTATGAAGGGAAAGACTCAGAAATTTCTCTTTCAACCACAGAAATTTCTCATACACAATTTATAATGTACGAATCTTAGCTTAAAAACCAACAGTACTTATCTCAATCTCTGACCACAACCATGAAGCTGAGCTCATGCATGCTGCAAACTTTCACAGTAATAAATATCAGCATTTATGACTATACTTATCCCTGAGAAACGTGCCCAGAATCTGCCTCAAACTCTGTGCCCTTTTCAGCAATAAATCTCAGCATTTATTGCTGTACCTTTCCTTGGAAAACGTGCCCAAAAACTGCCTCGAAATCTGTGCAAAAACGTGCCCAAAAACTGCCTCGAAATCTATGCAAACTCAGCAATAAATATCATCATTTATTGCTGTACCTTCCCTTGGAAAACGTGCCCAGAAACTGCCTCGAAATCTGTGCAAACTCAGCAATAAATATCAGCATTTATTGCTGTACCTTCCCTTGGAAAACGTGCCCAGAAACTGCCTCAAAATCTGTACAAAAACATGCCCATAAACTACCTCGAAATCTGTGCAAACTCAGTAGTATGGCCCAGCATTAATGGTGGCTGTACCTTTCCTTGGTTTTCGTGCCCTAGACTCCTTGGAAATCATGCCCTTCATGCATCTTCCACTTCTCTCTTCTCTCCAAGCTGCTCCTTGGAACTCGAGCCTCTTCAAGCTGTTCTCACTTGAATGTGTGCCAAAAAATGAAATCTCATGTACTTTATTTACCCTATTAGGGTTATTCTCATGACTTTTCACCTTCTACGGTCGAGATTAGATCTTGGCCAAGAGATCTATGGCTGGGATCTAATCTCTCATTCACTTAAATCTCCTAAGTGAACTTTATAACAAATTTTTACTTTTTGAAAAGTCACATCACCCTAAATATTTAAAAGCACACTTTATGACTTAAAGTCACTTTAAAAACATAATAAAGTGAAACTCACTTTTAAAACATAAAGTCACATCAAAAAAGTACTTTAATAAAAAACATTTTACTAAAGTCACTTAATGAATATAAATGAGACTCCATAGTTAATCACCCCTGCACCTATGCACCTGATGTAGGAGTGCCACCGAGCTATCAAAAACTAACACTCCCTCTTAGCGAGGGAGGTACTACTGTCATCAGCTCCACCTGGATATCTGCCTCCAATAACTGAAGCTCCCTCTGAATCTAAATGCCTATCAGATCTCTGCACTGGAACAACTGCTGAAGGTCTCCGTCTGACAACTCTGAACTGAGAGTTCTCCTCACTCTCCTGCTCATCCTGAAGAACCATCTCATACCAACTCTGTTTCCTCACAGAGTTGGATGAATCCTCCATACTAACAGCCACTGCAGCTGCCACTGAGTCTGATCTCTCACTAGGCTCACCATCCATCGGATGGCCCAAAACTCAATACATCCGGCCATCACGGATGCCAAGCAGACTTGCTGCACCCAGGACCCCACTCACCGGATATATATAAACATGTCCACTCACATGAAGAACCGCATATCCGTCATCCTCCAAAGATGAAACTGAGACCAAGTTCCTCTTCAGCTCTGGAACAAACAACACATCGCCAACCTCCAGATTACCACCAGACTCGAGTTGGAATAGGACTTTTCCAACTCCTTCTACTGCATGGGTGCCGGCATACCCATCCTCAATCAGTATAACTCTGTCATGATCTGTCAACTCTCGGAACACTGCTCGTATCCCTGTCATATGGCGTGCTGCTCCACTATCTATGTACCATGCTCCAGTATCCAAACTCTCTGCTACACTACTGTCTGAAAGAATGGAGACGAGCGAGAATTCCTTCTCGAATTCCTTCGCAAAATCTCCCACTTCAGCTAAAGAGGCTTTCTTAGGCTCTTCTTTCTTCTTGTGCTTCTTCTTGTTGGGACACTACCCAGCATAGTGACCATAACTCTGGCAAGCAAAGCATTTTACTTTGCTCAAGTCTTTGGCTCCACTGCTCGAGCCACCCTTTTTCTTTCTACCCTTTGCTGAAAGGGCCACATTCTCATCATCAGCAACCTGCTCAGTCTTCCCTTCTCCGATCTCCTCCTGAGTAAAATCATCCCATAGTCTTTCCCAAGAGGGAAAGTTCTCTCTGCCAACTACACACTTCACGAACACATCCCACTCCTTAGTGAAGCCCTTCAGGGCTATCCACACTAGCTCGGGATCAGGAATCACCTCACCAACTGCACTCAATTCATATTTTATCTGTCTGATTCTAGTGAGGTAAGAGGCTACATTCTCACCTCTCGTCATCTTAGCGCCATGAAGCTTATCTTTTAGGGCCATCTTACGATTTTCATTCTTGTTCTCATACAAACTTTTTAAAGTATCCCACATCCCCTTAGCAGTTTGTTTCTCTGCCAAATGTGGGATGAGGTGATCTCGAACACCATCCAAAAGCAATCTTTGCGTTCTGGCCTCCTTCACCTCATGTATGTCAAGGGCTATAGGATCAGCTATGGGAGGAGCCACTGTGGTACTAACAAAGGCCCACAACTTGTTTTCCTTGAGAACTGCTGTCATCCGTGCTTTCCACTGTAAGTAGTTGGAAATCCCTTCCAACCTATCTTCATAATGGATGCAAGCCATCATTCTCTTCTGCTCTTTTTCCAACAAAGCACACTCTGTCTTCTTTGACCAAAAATATCAGCTATACTAAACCAGCACTTCTCTGCTCACTCTCAGTAAAAAAAAATATTTACAGACAGCTGTTACTTCACATGCACTAGTATCTTAAAAAAACAGCACTTCTCTGCTGCCCAACAGTCTACTGAAATCTCAGAGCCCCAGCTCTGATACCATGTTGAAAATCAAGCTTAAACTCAGCCCAACACTTAGTAAAACTCTGATATCAGTCTTAAATGTTCATAAAACCAAATATATATCACATGCATGTAAATTTTATGTGTATGTAAGCTGATATACTGTAACTAAGCAAACTTTGCAGCGGAAAATAACTCAAAATCAGCAGACTATAATACACATTTAAGACACAGTATTTTGGTCAAATAGACCCTGGAAAAACCCCACACCTTGGGGAAAACCAGTGAGAGAGAAGATATTTTATTATGAAGGGAAAGACTCAGAAATTTCTCTTTCAACCACAGAAATTTCTCATACACAATTTACAATGTACGAATCTTAGCTTAAAAACCAACAGTACTTATCTCAATCTCTGACCACAACCATGAAGCTGAGCTCATGCATGCTGCAAACTTTCACAGTAATAAATATCAGCATTTATGACTGTACTTCTCCCTGAGAAACGTGCCCAGAATCTGCCTCGAACTCTATGCCCTTTTCAACAATAAATCTCAGCATTTATTGCTGTACCTTTCCTTGGAAAACATGCCCAGAAACTGCCTCGAAATCTGTGCAAAAACGTGCCCAAAAACTGCCTTGAAATCTGTGCAAACTTAGCAGTATGGCCCAGCATTAATGGTGGCTGTACCTTTCCTTGGTTTTTGTGCCCTAGACTCCTTGGAAATCGTGCCCTTCATGCATCTTCCACTTCTCTCTTCTCTCCAAGCTTCTCCTTGGAACTCGAGCCTCTTCAAGCTGTTCTCACTTGAATGTGTGCCAAAAAATGAAATCTCATGTACTTTATTTACCCTATTAGGGTTATTCTCATGACTTTTCACCTTCTACGGTCGAGATTAGATCTTGGCCAAGAGATCTATGGCTGGGATCTAATCTCTCATTCACTTCAATCTCCTAAGTGAACTTTATAACAAATTTTTACTTTTTGAAAAGTCACATCACCCTAAATATTTAAAAGTACACTTTATGACTTAAAGTCACTTTAAAAACATAATAAAGTGAAACTCACTTTTAAAACGTAAAGTCACATAAAAAAAGTACTTTAATAAAAAACATTTTACTAAAGTCACTTAATGAATATAAATGAGAATCCATAGTTAATCACCCCTGCACCTACGCACCTGATGCAGGAGTGCCACCGAGCTATCAAAAACTAACATGCTGCCCTGTAACAGGTTTTGTAAGCATTTTCTGACACGTGATCTTGCGGGGCGATTTCAACTACCTTCCTGATCTATAAAACCAAATATGATTGCACCAATGGATAGCTTATGATTTTTATATGTCAATCGACCATTTGAACGTGCCAAACGGACATTCCACGGCCGAGAAAAACGATTTTTACCAAAGGCAGTTTTTATCTGGAAAAACAAATTTTCGGCAGTTAAGCCTTCTATCTGTTTCGTGCTTTAGCTGTCGAAAATGACCTGTTCGGCGGTTAACTAACCTTTCACAGAAAAGCTTAGCTGCCGAAAGCTGAGATTTTGAATTTTGAAGATTAAAACTTGGATGAATGAAATTTTCAACTATATACTTCAAAACAAGACCTCTTAATGGACTCTAAAAAATTTAGAAGAATTTTTTTTGACTCGATCCTATCACCTAAAATAATGAAAATTTGACTGGGTTATTTTAGGAGATAACAGGGGCGGTTTTGCTAACGCCCAGGCCCCCCGCCAAAAAAAAAATTAGGTCTTTGGGGTTGGTTCTTAAAACCCCCCCTCAAAAGTCTAAACAATTGGAGTTTTGGGGGAGGTTTTTAAACCCCCCCTCCCTGCCCCCAAAAGTCCAATTCGCAAAAATTTTGGGGAGGGGGGGTTAGAAATACCCCCCCCTAAAGGTTTTTTTGAAGGTGAATTTTAGAAATCCCCCCCCAAAAAATTCATAAGAATTAGACTTTTGGGGGTGGTTGTTTTAAAATCACCCCCAAAAGTTCAACTCTCATTAATTTTGGAGGGTTTTTTTTAAAGACATTTTCAAGGCAGTTTTACCTTGTGGTGGTTTAAACCCTCTTCCCCTCCAAAAGTCCAATTCTCAGTACTTTTGGCGGTGGTGTTTAACCCCCCCACCTAAAAGTCTTGTTATGGACAAACAACCTATATATTGGCACCAGACCATGTATTAGGCAATAAAACTAACCTTTGAAGTGGAAACCTCAAAATCACCACCATAATGCACTCCTGGGGTGATATTTCATATTAATTTCTTGTGTGGTTGTTGTGGGCCCACACATGACCCATGAGCTATAAAACAGGTGTTATGGATCAACATCTTGAATTTCAACCCTAAAACATTTTATGATTCTTGAAGACCATCCATGGTGTAATAAACCTTGAAATAAAAACCACATCTCACTCATATGCCAAACATTTCCTTTGTAGGACTTGTGTGGTGGTCTAGGGTCCCATGTATGGACCATGAGATCCAAAGAAAAAATTTATGGGCCAATAACTTGTATTTTTATATCAACCTTGGCTTGGACACCAAGAAGTTACATCCCCATTATACGACCATATCTTGTTGGCATGATGAAGATTCCATTTGTAAGGTTTATGTGGTGGTTTATGACCCCAAAAATAGATTATAGGCCCCATATATGAATGTTATAGTGTATGCCTAGGAATTTTAGAATTGAACCATGACATATGCATTGAGAACAATGTCTAATGTTATAAAGAGGAAAATTTCTATTATATCTCATTTGTAGGCTAATGATTCCCTATGGAGGGTATGTGTGGCGGTTTGAGGGCTTGAAAATGGACCATGAGCTTAGAGAAAAATGTTATGACATAAGAGAATAATTTAACCTTATATCATAACATGGGACTTGTAAATCATCCTTGGCATGCCCTTCATCAAAATGATGAACATATCTCGCATATAGGATAAGATTCTCGATGTAGTACTTGTGTTATAATATAGGCCTCCATTCATGGGCCATGATCCCCAAGGTAATTCATATGGCCTAGGGACTTGAATCCATACTTGGTGTACCAAACCTAAAAGTGGCCAACATATCTTACTCATTGGCTAAATATTAACTATGTAGTATATGAGGAATTTGAGGTGATCTAGGGCATCACACATGACCCTTGAGGCCCTTACCCTTAGACGTTATGTTTTGAATTGATAATATGCCCAATCATGATAACCATTCTTAGCTGCATAGAGCTTGAAATGGCCATTTCTTCCTTGTAAGACAAATATTTCCCACATAGAAATGATGTTATGGACTAGGGCACCATCTGTTGGCCCCGATCCCTTGAGGAAAATTTTATGGCCTAGGACTTTATATGTTTACCCCAAAACATGGAGTAGGCCATGAGAGCCATCCTTAGTGTTCCAAACTTGAAATGAATAGTATATTCCACTTAAATGAAAAATATTCCCTTTATAGGGATTGTATGGTGGACATAGGCGTATTAATTTCACATGATCCCTTGAGAGAAAATGACCTAAGGTAAGGTTGATGCAGAATAATTATCCTTAATTACATGGAATATTTGTATGTGTGAGGTTTTGAGTTTAATTAATGTGTCCTCCCACCTTGTAAATGGTCAAATTTTTCCTTGTATTTGTCCATTTTCCTTGACACATTAATCACATATTACATTCTTTTACTCCCTCAAATTCCTCATTACTCATGTCTTAGACAAATGAAGGT
This sequence comes from Pseudotsuga menziesii, assembly GCA_001517045.1. Classification (NCBI taxonomy): domain Eukaryota; kingdom Viridiplantae; phylum Streptophyta; class Pinopsida; order Pinales; family Pinaceae; genus Pseudotsuga; species Pseudotsuga menziesii. The sequence continues at coordinate 79,488 of LPNX010221347.1, read as the reverse complement.
CAGTGTCCAAACTACAATGATAATATTAAAAGGTACCATGATGGAATGCCCTCACCGTTTGTCAATTTTTGTTGGTAATTGTAACTAGTATGTCAAATCCACTCCAAGTATCTATTAGGTCCAAATAAAGAAACAACAAGAACAATGTAAGAACATCTCTCCATTCTTAAAACAATGGATATCTCCATGTAGCATTCTTTTAAACAATTTGTGGGCCTCCTTGATTTTCCCATTTTATATGGAATCCCAAATCACAACATTCCATGATACAACATTATTCTCAAGCATGTTATTAAACATTGTTGAGATTTGTCCATCCTACCATTATGGCCATATTTCATAAGCATTATAGTCCACAAAATGGTGTCTCATTTAGACATTCTATAAGCCACATGATGATCATATTATAATCAACTCTCCACACCAATTGTTCCAAGTGAATATGGCATTCTTTGGAAATACATCCACAAATTATCAATGCTCTAAAAGGTTCCAGAGAATCTATATTTCTGCATCCAACCATTACCTCATAATTGACCGCTAATTACCCACAATTATCACTCATTGCACCAAAATTACCCCTACTTTATCACTAACTATCCCTAAATCATCCATGCTTACCAATAATTAACCCTGATAACCTGTAAATGACCCCTACTTTTTTCCAAGGAAAACCTCATGGAGAAACCTATTGTATTTTTCCAAACATTCATAGATGGCATATTCCCCAGTAAATCCATTGATGTAGACTAGTGTGCCTTACACAAAAGGATTAAAAATGGGAACATGCCACCATGAACCTAACTAAATTCCCAAAATCATGGACAACCACTAGTTTAGCTAATCCCTTAGGCTTAAATGACCCCTACTTACCCATAATTGACCCATAGGTACCACTAATTGCCCCTAGTTAACCAACGGCATTGATGATACAGCCTAATCATAAGGGAATCAAGAGCTAAATAGGGTATTATGCAATGAACACAATGCCATTAATTAGTACATTGGGACAGAGGAGCAGAGAGACATGCGATGAGACGAGCATTATTTGGCAGGTTGTTGTTGACCATTTAATGCGGCTACAGATACTGAAATCTCGCACGCAAATAAGGTGATTCTAAAATATTGAACATGAGGGAGGATGAGCATACAAATGGAAATAATGGTCAGCTTCTTTACTGGAACCTATAATAAAGGATTGGCATGTAGAAGCAATCAGAATAAAGGCAGATGCGAATTCAATGAAAATCAGTGGTTTTGGCTTCGCTCTCACTTGATTAAAAACTATATTTACTATTTTTCTATGATAATACCTAAATTACCTTTTATAAAAATATAAAAATATAATATTCAAATTTGAGCTTCCAAACATAGTACCCTTCACTAAAGAAATATAAAAATGTATTAAATTAATAATATTTTTGTGCCTTTCCATTTTATAAGTTGAATTGTTTCTTCCTAAGACTCAAAAAGTTTATTTTTCCTCATCCTAAAACGTTGCATGCAATCGAGGAAATTGTAAAATATTGTACACCTACAATGAAGGTCCAACATGCATAAGTGATCAAAATAAAGGAAGATGTCGATGCCATGAAACCCCATTGGTTTTTCCTTTGTTATCACCTTATTAAAAACTTTGTTTGCTATTTTGTTGTATTTGGGTGTTTGACTCACCTCACTTTTTGTGTTATGGCATCCTATGGTAAAATTTTCGGCCCTTCACTTCTTGGTCCCTCTTCTGCGGTCATGGATGTTATGGATGCACCAAATTTCTACCACAAGGATGTCTCAAAGGAAGAGTAGGACACGATGGAGTTTTTAGAAGAGGAGGTAAAGTTGGTTAGGGAATAGTTGTAAGATAGTGAGATTCAAAGGAATAGTTCTAGAAATGGGTTTCTCTACAAACTGAGATTCTCAGTTTTATAGATATTTGGAGATTTATTGGCACACAAAAACTATGGCATCCCTAGGTATGCGGCTGAAGGAGGAATAATCCTGTTATCTTAAGAAACTAATGGAGACCTTGGAAAATCAAAATGCTTGCCTTATAAAGGTCGTCACATGGATAGTTGGTCAAATGGGGTAACCCTTCAGAAACGATTCTGATAGGATTCCTCCAACGCATAATGGTGCAAATGTGCCTAGGTTTCACAAACCTGGGACTAACATAGTTTTGATTGTTTTTAAAACCATTCTGGTGGCTCTTTGACATGGTTTTGAGACTAACCTAGGAATAATTTTTTAGTTCTCAATTATCCAGACATACTCTTCCACCATTATAGATATTGTCATAATATCTTATTATTGCCATAATATATTGATATTTCTTATAAATTTTAATTTATTTTTTATTCAAAGGCATGGACATTGCTGCTTACAAGCCTTGCTTGACATGTTCAAATGAAAAGAATAATTTATGTTTTTTTTTACAGTAATAGTTATATTATATTAAGGGGTGGTATGACCACCATATAGAACCAAGCTTACAAAATGCCCTTGTGGAAGCGGCAGTAGCAGCATATAGTTTTGTAATATGCCCTTGTGGAAGCGGCAAAGCGGCTTTAAAGCCTCCAAAAAAATGCCCTTATGGAAGCGACAATATTAACCAGTCTATGAACTATTTAATTCATTCAGAAACAGAGGGACTGAAATAGAAACTACAAATATGCATATAGATAAAGAGACATATACATGAGAATCGTTTAAACCAGAAAAATATTCCATGGAGAAACAAATTCTACCCTTCCGAGCTGGACGACATACCGTATCCAGAAGCTTCATGCTTCACAAGTTTAAGAGCTACCTTGTCTACCTTAATCTCTAGCTCGGTAATTTTCCTAGATAAAAAATTTTCTGAACGCTTCACCTTTTGCTTGATCTTCTTATGCAGGAAGACAAAATATTTGCTCACAATGGTCCAACCTCCTTCCACCTTCACAGTCAATTGCATTGACCTGGTTCTGCAGCAGCTTAAGGTCACGCTTCAGGTATCTAACCTTCACCTCCACGAGGTTTGGAGTAGCAGGTGCAATGGTGAATGGTGAATGAAGACCTAGCATCCATCCTGACTAACAATACGTCCTTAACAATAGCCAAGCGACAGAGATCTTGGAGAAAGCCAAAGTAAACCATGCAAATGATGAGGCTACCATTCTCCATGGACCAACCTTTTAAAGCAGCAAGACCCAAATGGACTGGAAGCACTGTATCCCCCAATGCGTAAGAATTAACTCTTGTCATGTAAACACTTGATTTCTCTAGGCTCGACGAGACTCCATTCCAATTCACACCAGGTGCCACCGTATCCCCTAACATGTGAGCAGTAAAGACTGTCATGATACCTCTCGGATTAACCAGCTTTGACAAGACTCCTCTCCAATTCACCCCAGATGAAATGAACACAATAGAGAAAGCATTTAAACCATCCTCTCTAGATGATGCCAAACCACGTGCATACTTAACACCACCTATCCTGAGATCCATGAGGCATGGAATGGGAAAAACGATGGACTCCTGCATTCACACCAAGAAAAAAGACTGGATTCGGGATAATTTAAACCCAAACACCCATGTTGATGCTAAGCCATGTGATGCCCTTACCCCACCTATCTTGATATTCGAACGGCATGAAGTGGACTGGTATGCAAGGGCCCACCAAGGGGAAGCCCATGACATCCTAGCCTTGGTCCTATGGGGGCAAGCAGAAGGAGCCAAGTCCATTAAGAATAAGCACCCAAGGGTTGAGAGAGGCTCCCTTATTTGCCTCAATATCTGCCTCTCTATTGTTGTTCAGCAATACATGGAAGAAATCAATTTTTTTGATGAAGGAGACTTGAGCCACAATCTTGAGGATAAGCTGTCACAGGAGCATTTGACTAGGCATTAGATTTTCAGCTAGAGCACGAATAACAATTCTGGATTCTCCAACAATAGTTAACTCAGAGATTCCCAGGGGCATGGCTATCCTTAGTCCTTTCCATAATTCCAAAGATTTAGCCATGTTGTNNNNCCCCCCTGCTGCCCCAGAAAAGAATAATTTATGTTAGCATGTTAACATAAAAGGATTATGAAGATGTTAACCATTCAAATTGAATTTTTTTTAAATGAAATTGATGAGATTTAACTCTTTCTATTGATGATAAAGTCATTCCCCGAGATGGAATCCATGTGTACAACTCAATAAGTGACACATGTCAGGTGGTGTACATAGTGACAATATCTAACTTATTTCAAAACTCATTTAATTTGTGGGAAATCTTCTTCAAACGGATTGCTACCAAACTAAAATTTTAGCAGAAAACATTCAATCGCTCATTCCTCAAGGAGTTCGATTTTGTTTGTCGGGAAATTTGAAATATAACCATAAATTTCATAGGAACTTTTCTTTAAACAATTTGTTGGAAAATGAAACTTTATCACAGAAAGAGTGGTTGCTCATTATTCAAGGGGTTATGTTTTAGTTTGGGTATACTAGTAGATGGTAAGGAGAAAGTGCAACTGCTTTTTATCCCAGTTGGCCCTTGTGGATTTCTTTTAATTTAGTAGAATATACATGATTTTGGTGATTTTGGGATTGGTGGGAAAAATGTTACCTATATAATAAGAAATTAGTCACTCATGCAATCTAGCCAAGTTTTCCAATTAAAGTCCTTATATCTATGAATATAATATTCTCATGGAAAAGTATCATTCAATCCTTCCTCAATGAGTTCTATTTTCAGAGTACAGAAAGTAGATCGTCAGTAGAAAGAGCAAACACTCTTCCCAAATTAGGTATATATTGGGGTTTTGGGGATTCAATATGTCATTTATGATGTTCTAGAAATAACACTTATCAATGCTTGATATCGTTGAATAGAAAGAGTAACTGTCCTTTCATAATTCATTGACATAATTAATTTGAAATGAATATACATGCACACACACACAAATGTGTGTGTGTTTGTGTGTATAACCAATATATTATCATTTTAAAAATTGCAAAACCTTATCGTCTAAGCGACATATTAGGAAGGAACAATCATTCCTTCATTATCAGTTAATCTTTTTCATCTGCAACAAGTATGTCTCACTAGACATGTTTATACTGTACGCACATAACTATTTTAGTATTTTATTATACTGTCCATATAAAACATTATAGATTTGACATTATAATGCTGAAATACTACCTAATTTATACCTTCCATACACTATCCAGATCTATTTAAATTAAGGATCATTGGACACATAATATAATATGTATAGTTGCATGAAAGAGTACTGTGTATGGAATTGCTTATGTGATGATTTTAAGTAATATTTAAAACTTCCATGAGAAAATTTGGAGTTCAAATTCCATCTTTCCGACATTGTTGGGTTTAAGAAATGTACATATAGATATTTGACAACATTTTTTTGTTAGTAATATGTGTTCATATTTCTATTGATTTACCACTAGGAAAAATGTACATACTATTAAAAATGGGCCATAGATACTCATATGGTGGATCAAGAATAGATCCTTATCCTTCATCATCTTGATAGAAGTCTACCCTATTTTCTTTAAAAGACAAGTTCATCAAACAAAGAAGGCTTCTGAAACCAAGAATAAACCACTATCCTTGACCACTAGAGCATGCATTCTTCCAATAAAAAACTAAGTCCCATGACCCTAACAAAATTCATGTTAGGGCTCTCGATATCCATTCCAGTAAACCACAGAAAAAATAAAAAGCTAGCCAAATTCTTTTGAAAAAAGTTCGTCAACCATTTCTTACTGAGAAGCACTTACTGGAGCGGTCTTGAGAGACTCTGCTTGGCCATGATGGCCATGAACATGCAGTTTTGCATCCTCTAGAACTTCCTCAATATTGACGACCCCCCTCTGCACATTATTCTTTAGGTTTCTAAGAGTCTGAAACACCATGTGACTGAATCTTTCACATTCCATTATAACTTTGTCCAATAAGGTGCAGAGAATAAAAAATAGACTGAGTTTCACATCCTGCCCATGATTCTCCCTTTTTCCTGCATTTCCTCTTCCTACATCTATGAACTAACTTCTTTGACTCTAAGAGGAGTCTTATACATATAATACTTCCCCCATTCAATTTCTTTTGGATATATTTCATTCCTTCCTCCTCCCCCATGACAGATCCTCATTTCTTGGCGGGGATCCACATCATCTCTATTGCTTCAGTGTTCTTCGTTTCCTTGAATGACAATTGATATCTCTATTCTTGTATCTATCACCGTGGTATCTTTCCATTACACCTAAACTCTCTCTTTATACCTCCCAAGACGCCATGAATATTCCAATCTAGGTACATGGCTTAACATCGCCCTTTTGTGTTTCCCATGAATACCTTCAATGAGGATTTAAAATTCACATCAAGAACTTGTCCTTGGACATCTCTTCTGCCTCCATTTTCCATCTTATCTTCACATGGGAGATAAGTATCCTAATGAAGGATGGTAAATTCTAGTCCTTCCTTCTGCTTCTTGGAATTACTATCCCTCACCCCTCTCTTGTCCTTTCCTTGGATTATTTAATGCTCAGATATCCTCCCATGAATCTTTGAGTACCATCCCCATCCTTCATGAATATTTGGAGTTAAAACCTCCCTCCCGACCTTGTACTCAAGGTGTCACTTCATGCTTGAGTCTTTCTTCATTATGTGCCATGCCCTCTCTACCATGTGCCCAGGTGTTCCCAAAGTCAATGAAATCTCGGAATGGTTGCGGCTTCACACATGTAACACCCCGGTTTTGACCCCATGGTATTAAAATTGTACATGATGTATATATTGTATTAAATCATGGCAAGAAGCTCAAGGCCAAGGCCCTACCATCGATATGGTGTTTTGTGTATAGGTGACTGAGGTTGATACCTATGCTTATAGTGATGGTCAGGAACAATACATTGTTGGAAAGTGGTTGAGGACCAATAGTTGCAAAACATCGCGGATGTTGTGCAAGCCCATAAGACACCACACAAGACAAACATAGCGTGCAATGCAAACATAGACTACTTTTGAATATTTTGTATCACTTTTTGTATTTTTTACCATATTTTGTGGATATTGGTCATTAGTTGGTAGAATCAGTTAGGAGTTAGTTAAAAGTGGACCATGAATGTAAAGGTGCTTGCCTATAAATAGAAGAATAATTGTGAATGTAAGGATCATAGATTGTAATATGAATCTTGGAGATCTAGATTGAGGATTGAATTGCTGTCTGTTTTGAATCTACAGTTGATTCCGTAGAGTTAATATAATGAGAAGGATATTGATATGAATTAATGTCTTGCCATATCTTTTTATATCTTCCATGTTTTTCTTCTTTGTGACTCCAATGATGAGCATGAAGTGATTGTGCGATGTTGATCTATGATGCAATGTTTACTGCTTATGAATGATGTCATAGTTTTATATCTATTTACGTAACAGTATGGTTTTTTTGATATATTTTTTTCTACTATGAATGAATGATGAGATATATGGAGGAAATGATGATGAATGATGTTATGAGTGATTAATCCCTGGTAAGATATGATAAATAAGCTGAGGAATTGTTGATTCCTATAGTCCTCTTTTGTTTGGTAGAAACTTGGTTTCATCAGCCCTTTCTTGAACATCTCGGGTGAGACTGCATCTACTTTGTGGGTGTTGCTAGATAGGGTAAGACCTGTCTCGTCCAGTGCTCATGGAGGTCACGGGGAGTCGAGTGTCGACAAAGTGGGAACCCCTATCGACTATTTTTTATTGGTGAGGTTTGCTCCAACAAATGATTTTGTTTTCAGGACCTTTTTTTATGTTGATTGTTGTACATGACTCTTTCCACAGCAACTCGCATACATACGCAACTATCTCCATAGCATACCACGTACTGTACGTGAGTATTTTCATTGCAACCCGCGTATAGATCTATACGTGGGTTTCTTTTATGGCAACTCACGTGTCATACGTGGGTTTCCAGTATCAATACTCACGTACACCTCCATTCAACATTAAAAATAATATAACATGATTAATGGAGATTTGTTAAGCCCTAATCATTAACTATCTTAACTGTCTCAACCTCCTCAACCTTCGAAAGTACTCTATTTCCCTAAGTATAAATAGAGGCCTTGGGGAGGGCGTTGATTAATCATACTTGGAGAGCAAAGTTATGCTGGTGTTATATCTTCAGAAGTATTTGGAGCAGCAGAACTTAGAATCCTTTGGTTGTAGAGGAGTCCTTGTTTTAGGCATTGGGTTGTACACTTATCTCATTCACTATTGTTAATAAAGAGAACCCTTCTTCCAAATTTGTGTTGAGTTTCTTTCATGTATCATGGTTTGATGAATATTTATGATTAATCACTCCATATATTGTTTATCTAACTTGTCATATATACATGTATAAGATTGTATTTTAAGGATTTTCTCTTTGCAGGTGAAGGAGGTGCATCCCTGATAGCTTTGGAGAGGAGCAGAATCAGAGAAGATAAATCTTGGATCAACCGTTGCTAATCGGGTTAGTTCAACATTTATTCCTATTCCTTTTTTGTACTTTAAAGCTGATTGTTTGCAAGTTTTAAGAGTACGTTGGTAACCCCAAACCCTTGGTTACAAGGGTGTTTATTCCTGAACAATAGAACTGGTGACTCCGCTGGGGAGCCCAGACTGTTGTGGGTTATTTATGTTTACTGTTGCCCAGTCTTTGCCTTGAGTATGTGTGTGGTATCTTGTCTTGGTTCATGCTTAGGATAGTGTTTGAAGGCCTTGAAAATTTTTCTTTTTATTAGAAAATTTTGTACCTGTACGCGGGTTGCTCTTGCATTTAGTCACGTACAAAGGCCTGCATATGTGGGTTTCTCTCTAGTACAGTTGCGTATAGTACGCGGGTTTCCCTTATATACAGTCATGTACAAGCCTTAGCTTTGGATCTTTTGGGTTAGGGTTTGCTTGTCCCCATCCCTCTATAAAGTTTGTTTCTGGTTGTTTTTCCTTATAAGTACTCTACTGTGAGTTTGATGACCTTGTTGGCCACACCTTTTACTTTCTTGTAAAGCCCTTGAGTTCTTTTGTTTGTATTGTCTTTCTATTGCAAGTTGGAGTGGATTTTCCTATTTAGGTTATAGGTCCAAGTGTTGGTTGTTTGAATCAATGATCAGGGTTCTAGACATTGTTTAAACCTTTCTATTTTCGGATAGTAATTGGTTTTTCACTTGCCTTTGTGTGATTTCAGTGATTTCCTTTCATTGTATCCACCCAAGCTAGGGTTCCAAGTATTCCTTAGGTGGTTGATGCTTGGTATTATTAATCTGTTTACTTCACTTTGCTTACTTTATACAGTTAATTTAATTCAAACATACTCAAAGTTTAGTCCATTTAGGTGCATAGTAGTCTTTGAGCATTTTAAAAAGTGAAAAGAAAAACATTTAAAAGATTTTACATTTGATTTTGCATAGAGTAGCTTTAATTTCAGTTTTTAAAATATAATCTCAAAAAACTACAAAAATATAGTCTTAGTGTTCTCTTTATAGTTGCATTTTTTCATCAATTTATATTTACAAAAAGAAAAAAGAAGCTTGTTTTACTAGTGATAATTTTCTTTGAAAATATACACCTTTTCTTTTTATATTTCTTATCGAGTCAAAAACATCATAGTCCTTCACTCCACTTCCTTCTGAGTAAAAAATATCCTTTTAAAATGAACACAATAATTAAAATTTATTAGTAATTTTTATTTTTTAGGGCCATACAGCTACTAGCTTAGGCTAGACTTGTGAGATAGGAAGTGTAAACTTCCCATAAGTTTTAAAATTCAGACATAGTGGGCTGATCGATAGGTAAATCCTTCTCTTTATCGATAACATTTGGGAAGCTCCTCTCAAATGGGAGTCAAGGACGAGGCCGCATGGAGGCATTGGACTGACGAGATAACCCTCCAATTCCTTGTCGAAATGTAAATCAAGACTTTTATGCGTCTGGGGATTCTGTCCTTGACAAAGTTTCGGGCTCAGCTACCCTACCCATGCATATGAGTCAGGCTTACGACTATCCCCCCAGAATGTTGGTATAGCTAAGGTAGCCTTTAGTCTCTTGAAATCTAGGGTTCATACCTAGGTAAACCAGAAGGCTATTTTTGGTTCACCTTGGAAGGGCTTGGAAGGTAACCCTTGTTGAAAGTGTAGGAGGGCGGTGGGTGATTCCTCCGCTTGTGCCTAAGAACCTCTTCAAGGATGCCACGTAACTATTTTTCATCTTTCTTCAGGAAAGCATATCTTTTACCCTTGTTGACTGTTGAGACTTTAGGAATTTTTGTAGTGATTGTTCTATGGTATTGTCTATGTTTAGCCGACCTTAGGGTTTAAATTGTCAAATTTACAATCATGGAGGACCAACCTATTAGAAGGTCACAAAGGTTGCAAAACCTTCCTCCTCTCATCACATTGGAACCTCCACCTCCACCTCAAAGGCAGAGATTGGACACGGATGGTTCATTTGAACCGATAGGTGTAAGTGAAGTTCCAGGTGAACCAACACTTAGAGCTAACCATTTTGATTTTAATACAGTTGAGATATAAGACATGTAGGCTAATGAGTTTGCAAGGAATTTAAATACACCCTTGACTGACTTAAACGATCCTATGATCGTCTAGGTTAGGCCTTTTGATTCACCTGTTTTAGGTGTCCCTATGGGCAGGATAATGTCTACTATGGGAGAAATTTCTTTTGCTTTCACCTCATCCTTTCTAGCTGAAGGGGTACTACCTCCCCCGGTAAGTGCCCCTAGATATAGCATACCTACTACACCATTAACTGCAGTGAGCCAGGTGGTCCATCCACTAGTTCCCACAAGCCTAGTAGGTGCTTCTGGTGACATGGTTACTGGGATTCCCAGTATACCTACTGTTCCTTCCTCCTTTGCACACACTGCCCAGAGCGGTCCGGTAGGATCCTCGGCTTTCATTTAAGGATTTCCTTGGAATGGGGGGAATATTCCCCCATCCACTCCATACGTAGGCCCATCACCTTCTTATGTAGGAGTGTGTTTGGAAACACTACCTCTTACATGAAAGGTTTCCAAACTCTAGTCTCGGCCCCATTCATGAGATCTCCCTTTTCGTTGTTTAGTGGAGGGATACCTGCTCCCTTTTTTCAAACCCCAATTTCGACTGGGACGGCGCGAACCTTATATACTGCACCTCCCATGCACAGTCTTGTGTCTTACGAATGGAATCCATTTCAAATTAATCCATCCACTTTGCAACCAGCGGCAGGGGGCAACCCCACTTTTACGTATGGGCATTCAGGGGAAAGTCCCTCTAATCCCCACACTGGCACTTTTAGTGCTCTGATGCGACCCAAGATTCCTTTCCTGGCAACATTAAACTTGCCAGATTTGTCAAAATTGATGAACGACCTAGTGAGGCATGACCCCTCATGGCCAGTTGTCCCCACTAAATTTCCATCGGACATCCCTAAATTCGAGGGAAAAGTTGGTGAAGATCCTGGGGTTCATGCCACCACATTTCATTTATGGTGCTCTTCTAATTTGCTAAATGAACATTCAATTAGGTTGAGGATATTTGAAAGAAACTTAACGAGTACTGCAGCAAAATGGTACATTGAGTTGCCTTCTGCTGCATTTAGTAGTTTTTGGGACCTGGCTAGTGCATTTCTTAGCTACTTTCAGCTTTTGGTCTGATACGATTTTGGAACAGACTTGTTATATACCTTTATACAGAACAAGGCTACCCACATCTCGGATCACATCCAATAGTGGAGGAGGCGAAAGAGCCTTTTACAAGCCACTATTCCTCCTGAGTTCTTATTAGAGTGGTTCCTTAAATCCCTGTTTCCTTACATATCTAAGGACCTATCCACTTCAGGAGTGACGAATGAAGAAGAATCCATTCTTAGGGCCCAGCAATTGGAGTTTATTTATTCACAATCTAGGATCTTGTATGAGATTATCCCTGAGGCACCGAGGCCTATCCACGATGCAGAGAAACCTAAGCCTGGACCCCATGCCGATGGTGTGGTTGGGTCCCTAAACTCTCCCACTATAGAGTCTTTGGCCAAACAACTTCATCAGCTGTCCGTCAAGCATTCTACGGAGGCAGCAAAGGCTGCCCCATCCCCCCAAAGTGAAAATGTTTTTTCACAAACCTCTCACAAGGGAAATCAGTAGCCCAGTGGGAAGAAGAAGAGAGGAAAGAAAGGGGAGGGAAATCAAAACAAGCAGAAACCTGCAAATAGTGTTGATGGGGGTAAGAAAGAAAAGAAAAAGGTGAAGTTCCCATGTAAGTTGTGCCATAAGGATCACCTCACTCACCTTTTTCCCCTTATGGAACAAGCCCAGAAGCTGCTAAAATCTGAACAACCAGCTGTCTTGAAGGATCCTTTTCCACAAGGGCAGAACTCTGCTTCAACTTCTAATGTAGCAGGGGGCACTCAAGGTGCCCCTGACCCCAACTATATCAACATGGTTCGATCTTCAACTTTGCTACAGACTAGGAATAAAAACTATGAAAAAGAGACTTCTAAGAAGGGTAAGTCTATAGGTGAAACTTCTAACCCTCTCACAATCGAGAAGCCTGCTGAAACTATGCCTAAGATACTGAAAGGTGTCTTTAGGAAGACCTTGCATAACCCTAATGCTAGGGCTACTTCAAACTACTCTGTGGTTGAATACTTAGCCCAAACCCCTTGTGCAATGTTAGATTTAGAGGTGTTACAGAGCTGTCCTGCCCAGTGGGATGCCCTCTTAGCAGCCTTAGGCAGCATGGACTCGTCGAGTCTCATGGAAAAATTTCACTTGTCTGATGTTAAAATTTGCCTACCTTATCATGTATCCTTATCAATAGATGTCATCCATGGTGGAAATATCATTGGAAGGGCAATTGTTGATGAGGGTGCTTCTACATGCATTATGTCCTTGTCATGTTCTAAATCTCTTGGATCCCTAGAGCTTGTCCCATCAAACACTCTGCTTACTGCTTTCGACAGAAGGTCATTCCATTCGCATGGTATCCTACCAGCTTTTGAAATAAAGTTGGCAGGGAAAGAAGTGTCTATTGAGGTGGAAGTGATTGATGCACCTTTGGACTATAATTTGCTTTTGGGAAGAAGCTGGACTTATGCCATGTCTTCTATTGCATCGGTCGTCTTTCGGGTGGTAGTTTTTCCACACGAAGTAAAGTTGGTTACTGTTGACCAACTCGATTTTATTCGAAAAGGCCGCATGGAGTCTAATGAGTCCATTGTGCCATGGGTTGATCAGGTCAAACCTACTACACATAGCTTGGGGGCTGGAATGTATGCATCACTGATGGGCACATTTGATCTTCTAGCCCCGATTAACTATATTGGTTCTACTAGTGTGGGGAATTCCATAGCCACGGTTGTTGATAGGACTAATCCTTGGGTTCTCCCTTCCCCCCATGAACTCGAAGTACCCTTATCGGTAGTGGAAGTGGCTTACCAAGCTATCACTCAAACCACTGTTGATCCTATTCTAGACCCTCTCACTGTCTCAGAGGACCTGGAAGAAGTCTATTTGCCTGCTTGGGCAGAAAACTCTTTGCACTCTATGGACTATTTAGATATGGTTTTACCTTCTGATGAAACCATTCTAGAAGCCATGTGTGGACATGGTAAGATCTGTGAATATCTTCACCATCAATCCTATTTTCTTCCAGAGCTAAGCAGGATAGAAAATCAAGAGTTTCATATGAGACTATCAGATGATGTTGATACACCCATCAATCCCTTACCCAGGGAAGGAATGTTTGCTGAGGGGAATATGAAAAATATTTCTACTACCATTTCTATCAACATCTTTGTGAATCCAGATGTCATGGAAAATATACATATAGGTGCAAACTGCTCTCCTGAGGAGATTGCAATCTATATGGCCTTGTTCAAGGAATTCCACAATTTCTTTTCCTAGTCATATGAGGATATGCTAGGCATTGATCCATCGATAGTTGAACATGAGATCCGAACATATCTTGACGCTAAACCTGTTCAGAAAAATTTAAGACTTGTTAACCCGCGTAAAGTGGTGGCTGTGAAGGATGAAGTTGAAAAATTGTTGAAGGCTGGTTTTATTTATCCCATAGCTCTGAAAGAATGGGTATCCAACCCTATTCCTATTGACAAGAAGAAAGGGAACATACGCATCTGTACTGACTTCATACATTTGAATAAATCCTGTCCTAAGGATGACTATCCCACGCCATTTATAGACTAGATTATAGATGCTTGCGCGGGAAGTGAAGTGTTCTTGTTTATGGATGGTTTCTCCGGATACAATCAAATTCAAATAAAATTGGAAGACCAACATAAAACTGCTTTCATTTGTCCATGGGGTACCTTCGCATACAAAAAAATGCCCTTCAGATTGAAAAATGCTGGGGCAACCTTTCAATGGGAAATCAACTTTTCCTTCCATGATATCAAAGTCATTGTCAAGCCTTACCTTGATGATCTGCCTGCACATTCTTGTAAGAGGATTAACCACCCAGATCACTTACGATTGATATTTGAACGATCAAGATACTATAAGATCCACTTGAATACCCACAAGTGTGTGTTCTTTGTTGATTTAGGTAGACTGCTTGGATTCATTGTCTCTAATAGAGGCATCCATGTGGATCCATTAAAAGTAGAGGCCATTGCAAATCTGCCTCCTCCTCGTTCTATCAGGAAACTTCAAATCCTGCAGGGAAAGTCTAATTTTCTTCGACATTTCATTGTTAACTATGCCAAGATTACCAAGGGTTTCATGCGCCTATTAAAACATGAGACCCCATTTTTATGGGATGAAACTGCACAACTCGCTTTCGAGGCATTGAAAAAAGTTTTGTTGTCGGCACCTTTACCATGCCCGCCAGATTACTCTAGGGATTTTATATTGAATTTGGCAGCGTCCGAGTCGACCATTGGGGTAGTCCTGGTCTAGGAAGATGATAAACTCTAGGAGCATGTCGTTTAATATCTTAGTCGTGCTTTAGCTGGACCTGAACTCAGGTACTCCCATGTCAAGAAATTGGCCTTAACAGGTGTTTATGCTATCCATAGGTTACATCACTACATTTTACTGAGGACTACAACATTAGTGGTAGATGTGAATCCCTTTCAGTATGTTTTGTCCCGACAGATTTTTGGGGGCAAATTCAACAAATGGATAGTCATTCTCCAAGAGTTTGACTTGGATTTCCAGTCCACTAAGTCTAAAAAGTCCTTAGTTTTTGTAGAATCTTATAGCAGAATTTCCAATGGAAGAAGATGTAGTAACTAAAGAAGACTCATACCCAGATGAGCATATCTTCTTGATATCCACCTCTGATCCCTAGTATGGAGATATACTTATATATCTCTATACTTTGAACTATCCTATGGCTTCCGCGTGGGAGGAATGACATAAATTACTACCTCATAATAGGAGATACTTTATATCGAAGAGGGGTATATTCTATTTTGCGTCGATGTCTTACCCATGAGGAAGCGGATATTGTCCTGAATGATTCCCATCGTGTGGTGTGTGGGGGTCACTTATCTGGGTTAGCAATGACCTAGAAGATACTACGTGTCGGTTATTTCTAGCCCACAATCTTCAAAGATTGTGTGGAAGCGCAGAAGCACTGTCACCCTTGTCACCTTTACACAAGAAAAATGCGGTCACATCCTGCTCTGTTGCTTCCCATTGTCATGGTGGGCCCCTTCATGAAGTGGGGGATTGATTACGTGACGTGCAACCCAGCCTTGGCTGGGGGGCACATATATATCATTGTCACTGTGGACTATTTTACGAAATGGGTAGAGGCAATTCCCACCTTTAAAGCCAACAGGGAAACATCAGCTTTCTTCATGTTCAATCAGATTATAGCATAGTTTGGTATACCCAAGGTGATTGTCATTGACCATGGCAGTCATTTTCAAAATAGCATGATGACGGAACTGACCACTATGCTTGGATTCAGACAAGAACATTCATCTTCATACTATCCTCAAGAAAATGGTCAGGTTGAGTCTGTTAACAAAAATTTGAAGACTATCCTCAAATGTACAATTAATGCAGCCCATTCTAACTAACATATCAAGCTATACCCTTCTTTTTGGGCGTACTGAACTAATGTAAAAATTGCTACAAGTTTCTCCCCCTTCCAAATCGTTCATGGAGTGGAAGTCGTTACCTCGGTTGAATGTGAAATCCCGTCATTGAAAATAGCTATTCATGAGTTACCCAATATGACAGAGCTTAAATAATGTCTAGTACACTTAGAGCACCTTGATGAATAATGTAGAGATGCGCTGACAGCTGTTATACCAAAATCCTGTCACCATCATGTGATAATACCTTTGACATACCTACTGTCCCTGAATCCCAACTTCTGGAGTGAAGACTAAATGGTATTTTATCTGTCTGTCATACAAATTCCCAGCACCGCACATGCCCCTTCGTCTAGGAGCAGTACCCATGTTTGCACCACTTTTCATCAGTTGTCCACAAGCGATGCCACCACCTATTACCTTTGGTCCATAGGCGGTTATTACCAGAACCGCTCTGTCATAGAAGGAGAAGAGCAGTACCCTGGGTAAAAAGGGAAAAAGAGAAGCTTCTCAAGGCTTCTAGACGATAAGCCTCGAGATGTCCCTTATCCCTACTGTTGTGGGTTGGTTGAGCTTGGGATCCCTCATCCTAGGATCTTAGAAGCCACCTCACCCACTAATTTCTCAACCATCTCTATCCATTAAAGCCCTATATATATGAGCTCATAGCCATGGTTGAGGGAGGAACATTGAAGGTATTGTTATGCTGTTGGACTGATTCTTGGCCCAAGATCATTTGGAGAGAGCATAGAGAGCTAGAGTTGGAGCTTTTGGGGATGAAGAGCTGGTTTCATGGAGATGCATGCCAACACTAAGGATTGGTTGTAAACTTCTTCATATTTCTAATGCAAGTTGATTTTCTGTCCCATATATATTGTTGATGTTTGATTTCAGATATATATTGCTAGATTTCTTAGTCACTAGCATAGATTAGTAGATCATATTCTGGTTGCTTTGATTTGTTTAGTGTTGAACTCTTTTGCAGGTACACAGGTGAACTATCAAAGCCTTGCATTCCAAATATCTACAGTGTCTAGGGAGAGTTATCAACCTCTGTGATCTATTTGTTCTGGATCTAAACCATTTAGACCAGTGGAAAACCTTATTGTCCACAGGAGGTGAAATATTCCAATCAACAAATCTGGTGACTCTACTAGGGAGTAGTTGTATTTAGTTGTTCTGATCATCCTCAGTCTGCAACTCTTGTCCAAATCCAGGCTCCGTTTTATTCAACTCTTTACAGTCAGATCTACTTTCTGATTTGTATTATTTGGGTTTGAAATTTCTAGATCTGTTCAGATCTGAGTCATTTCGGTTTTTTATGCTCTGTTACCACTTTCAATTTGATAGTATTTACCTTGATCTAGTATTTGTTTATCTGATCCATCGTTCTCTTTCTTGTTTTGGCCATCTATAGGGAACCGCGACAATGCTTTGTACGAGGAGTGGTGCCACCACCTGAACACAATGGGCAGTAAGCAGTGCCACCACCTGTATCATGTTATCTAGGAGTGGTACTACTTTGGAAACGCTCTTACAACACCTATGAAGCGCGGTACCAGGTAGGCATTAGTCCAAAACTCTTTTTCCTCTTTTTTCTTTGTAAAAACTTGGAATTTTTATTGCTTTCAGTTCTGTTATTAGGCTTGTGTTATTGAATTTGATGTGTGTGGCTTGCTGCTTTGATGGTTTAAGATTGGTTTTGAGTGGAATTTCAAAAATTTGTTTAGTCTTTTTTATTGTTCATCCGCTTCTTTCTTGTTGGTTGTGCTTAAAGAAGGATTTCTTGTTTTCTGAAAGTTAGGGTGTTCATTGAACTCTCTTTTCATTGCATATATTGACAGAAGAACACTAGATTAGCTTCTAGATTTCATTTCTTGCTTGCATAGTAAACTTCTTTTTCTTCCCTTCAAAAAAGAAAAGTTTTGCTTGAGATTAGGACATCATATTTGAGCGTTGGATTTGGGTTTTCTGATTGGCTTCATAAGATTTTAGGACCTTTGTGATCTTTCGTCTCTCATGCATATAGGACTATCTCAATCAAAATATAAAAAAATGGTAGTTTTAAGTTAGATTTGCTTATGTTTTTAAGAAATTTGAAAAGTTAGAGTGCATTGGCATACATGTGTGCTTGGTGTTTCTCTTTTAAGAAAAGAGATTCTCACCCTTCCCATTTGCTTTCAAAAAGAAGAATTTGGTTTGTAAAAGTGTTTGCTTGTCTTTGATTTGGTGTTCATGACTGTTGATCGGAATGATTTTTGGTTTTGAAATAAATAGAAAAGACACTCTCTTCCCTCCCATAAGTAGGCATATTGAATGGTAAAGTGAACATTTGCACAAGCATATTGCATGGTTTTACTTTTCTATCAGAACATCATGCATTCACTTAACCGTACAAGTTAAAATTAATGGTATTTGTAGGTTAAAATTTATGTAGTAACTTGGGTGACAGGTTAGAGATGTGTTTGGGAGACGGAAAACATAGGATCTGTCGTTATTTGTTAGCATTACATTCTGGGACTCACGTGGTTCTTCCACATACCGTCAGTATATCAAACGGCCTTTCATGTACCCTTGAGATATATAGAAAGGTACTTCACGTACTCGATTGTATATCGGAAGGCCCCTTGTGTACGGTTATGCATTAGACAGCACTACTACCGATTCGAGCTCCCATGTACCTTGAGTATATCGAGAGACCTCACTAGGGTACCTTATCTATCTGAGAAAATCCCTTTGTCCACTTGTTCGAAGCCATACTTCGAAAACAACATTCAGGGAGATTACTACACATGTACCCTTGAGGTATATCACGAGTGGCACTGGCTTGACAATCCTAGTGAGAGACCTGACTTTTGAACTCCTCCTGTCATTTTTAGTCTGCTTTTTTTGACCTATAGTTTGAGTAGGGAAGTCTTTTGGTGTGTTTTTTCTAGATTTTCAGACCCTATGTTAGATAGGAACTGTACACCCTGGCTGATTTAAGACAGTCCAGGAGAGTACCGGGCTTGCCACCCGATTTTACTTCTGTTTCAAAAGAAAATCCAATGGAAGCTATCAACCAAGGAGCTGCTACCACCTCCCAAGTGGGAGATAATGTGGTGGTGGAATGTGGAGTACCATATTCTTCACACCCACACCCCTTGGTCCAACAGCCTTCTCGAGAGGATTCATCCTTCCATCCTCCCACAGAAGGTCATGTTGACGATACCAGTCTGTATTTTGGTCCTAATGCTCCCTTTTGGGATACACCCATCGGATAGGCCATTGCCTCATTTGGCACCCGTGTAAGTTCTACTGAAAGTGAAGAAGAACACAGGCAATACCGTGTTGCTATCCTCCGTGCACAAGAGGTATAAAAGCAGATTGACAACCTATTAAGCTCTTCACCAGTTCATTCCACATTCCTTCCCGTGGGATATCATTCACTAGGCGGTTCTATGAGACCCATTGAACCGATTATAGATCATCCATTAACAACCCATAGCCCAGGTCAAATTTCCACCCCTCTCACCTCTTATGTTATGTTTGTTCCAAATCCTCCTAGGTCTTTTGCATCTGGGGCCCAACCTTCAATTCATGTTTCTTCAGTACCTTTGAATGCTGGGGGGCAACCCCCGACACGATCGACGTTATCCAAGACCAGAGTTGTACCTAGTCAAGAGCAGACCTCTAACATAGAAACATCTATATTTTTTATCCCTCCCACCCACATTAATGTGGTAAATCCCCCATCTAGTTCAAGTCAGCCCTTGGGGGCACAACCTGTTGCCATTCAATATTCTAGTGGTTATGGTTATCAAATACATGTAGGTAATCATCCATCTAATCCTACTGGAATTCCATTCCCTAGAAATACTTTTACCCCATGGGGGAAACCCAACTGGTCTTACATGCCAGCCATGGGAGGGATACCCATAGATACTGCAGGAGGTGCAGGAGGACCACCTTATGGAGGTCCTTCCCCTAGTGGATCTAATGGTCTTGGAGGGTCTGGTGATCCTCCTCATGGTCCTGGTGGTCCTGGGGGACCTGGTGGCTTTCCTCCTTATGGCTCGGGAGGGTCTTGTGGCCCTCCACCTAGTGGTTCCAGTGGCTCTGGAGGTTTTCCACCTTCTGGAGGTTCAGGAGGGTCTGGTGGTCCACATCCTGGTGGTCCTGGTGGTCCTAGTGGTCCTGGCGGTCCCAGTGGCTCTTGAGGTCCTCCTCCTCGAGGCCTTGGTGGTCCTAGTGGTCCTAATTCCAAAAATCAACCCCCCATATGTGTATTTCCTGGTAGTTCTTCCTCACAGCAACCTATTTATCGGTTTACCTATGGCCCTACTGGTAATTACATGCCATATCAATATTACCAGTATGTGCAACCCAATATATAGTTACCTTTCCTTGCAACTTTGGACCTGCCTAATTTGTCCAAGTTGATTAATGATCCCATTCGACACAATCCCTCATGGCCTCCCATTCTGGTAAAGTTACCATCGAACATTCCAAAATTTGATGGGAAGCAGGGTGAAGATCTGCAGAACCATGTTATGACTTTTCATTTGTGGTGTTCCTCAAACTCCCTCATGGATGACTCCATTTGGTTATGAATCTTTCAGCAAAATTTGACCGGTACGGCTATGAACTGGTATATTGAACTCCCACAACATTCGTTTGTGGATTTTGGCTTGTTGGCAACTATATTTCTTATGCACTTTCAGCTCCCTATTCATTATGAAATGAGCACTGATCTTTTAACTTCTCTGCGACAGAACACCTCCACCCACATTTCTGATCATATTCATGAGTGGACAAGGCAGAGAAGGCTTATTAAGGCCCCTATTCGAGATCAATTGTTAGCTGATTGGTTCACTAAGTCCTTGTTTCCTCCTATTGCCCAAGATGTGGCCATGGGCGGTGCCATTACTGAAGAGAAGGCTATTAGTTGGGCTCAGTACCTAGACTTGGTCTATTCTCAGTATGGAACTCTTTATGACCTGATTCCTCAAGCTCCTTGCCCCAGCACTGACCCTGCCAAGCCATTAGCAGAAGTACCTGTTGATGGGATTATTGGTTCATTCCAGTCCCCATCCACAACAAAACCTTCCAATCAAACCCAAACTACTACTCCTTTGACCCCCAAGGTTTTTTCCAATGTCAATTCTATTCAAACTACTCAAACCTCAGGTAATAAAAAGAAAGGTAAAAATGGAAATAAAAAACCTAGAAACCAGCAGGAGACCCCAAAATCAACCAATAATGACAACAACACTGAGAAAAGGAAGGCTAAATACCCTTGTCTGTTATGTGGTGGTGACCACTTCTCAAAGGAGTTTCCTCGTCGGGATGAAATCTCCCAGTTTTTGAAGTCTAATCCTACACCTGCGGTACTTATGGATCCCTTTCCCTCTCAAGAACAACTGGTAGACCACATGCTGAACTAGGGTAACTCTAGTTCATCAAAGGAAATTCGTATGATGTCCTCAGATACCATCCATCTACAAACTCAAAGCCAGAATTATGATAAACCCGCAGATAAGAAAGAAGTTCAATCTTCTTTAGGGAACGCTCCCTCTACTAGTTCTCCAGAATCCTCATCTACTGTTCCCTTTTCTATCAAGAAGCCTACTCTCGACATGTTTTTGCACCCACCAAAGAGTACTCTTTGGAAGGTTGTCTTTAATCCCAATGCCTGAGCTGCTCAATTCTATAATGTGGTTGAATATCTCGCTCAGGCACCTAGTGCGATGTCTACCTTAGAGGTACTCCAAAGTTTCCCTACATAGTGGAAGAACTTGTTGACTGCATTAGGAGCTGTAGACATGGATAACACTAACTTGATTCACTTCAATGTTGAGAACTATAAACCTAGATTACCACATAAACTTGCTTTTCAGGTCATTACGAAAGTAGTGGGAAAGAAAGTCTTTCAAATGGTACTAGACGAAGGAGCTTCGACCTCAGTGTTATCTCTAACTTGTTGGAAAGCTCTTGGCTCTCTCGAGCTTGTTACATCACCTACGACCCTTAAAGCCTTTGATGAACGGGGTTTCCAACCCCATGGCCTCATATCATCCCTCGCGGTCAAGCTGGGGGGAAAAACCATTTCCATCCAAGTAGAAGTGGTAGATGCCCCTCTAGATTATAACCTCCTTTTAGGAAGGAATTGGTTCTATGCCATGAATGTTGTTGCTTCAATAGTATTTCGAACGGTCCAATTCCCGCATCTTGGGAGAATTGTTACCATTGACCAGCTTGATTTCTATACTCTAGATGTTACTACCTCCATGGCTAATAACATCCCCATGTTAGTCCAGTCCCCTCCTCCTTACCAGTCAATTGGGGTAGGTATGTTGAAGGATTCATCCCTTATGGGGATTTTTCCCTCTACTCTGCCTAGCACAGATACTGCAACAATACATATGATCGCTTCATTTAATATTGAGCCCCAGGGCACAAATGTTGTTGAGTCCACCTCGTTGATCCTGCATGAAGCTATGTATGACACCATTCAAACTTGCTCCGATGATCACACTAATGACATTCATTTAGTGGCTTCGAATCCTTACCATTCACTGTATTGGTTAGAACCTTCTCTTTCGGTTCTAGACTATCTCTCCGATACTTTTCCTTTAGACAAGTCCATTATAGAGATCATGAATACGGATGAGCCCATTTGGGAGGATCACCATCATAGATCCATGTTCCTCCCCAATATCAGTTCGGGCAGCCATGATTTTGCATCCTTGTTTCCTACTGATATTGTCAACATTCTGCAAAGTCCTATATTGTTGCAAGATATAGATTCTAAAGGAAACCTTTGCAACATTACTCAAACAAACCCAATTGACATATCAGCCAGGCCTGATGTTATTGAGCATGTTCATGTTGGGCAGAATTGCTCCACAGATGAATCTGAAGCATATAAAGCACTTTCTAAGGAATTCCGTGATGTTTTTGCCTGGTCCTAAGAAGAGATGTCAGGGATCGAACCTTCCATTGTGGTCCACGAGATTAAAACTTATCCCATAGCTAAACCTATCAGGAAGAAAATTAGGCAAGTCCATCCCAGGAAGGTCATAGCTATTAAAGCTGAGATTGAGAAACTTCTTAAAGCTGGTTTTATTTATCCTATATCTCTGACGAAATGGGTATAAAATGTTGTCCCTGTCAATAAAAACCAGGGAACCATTAGAGTCTGCATTGACTTTATGGATTTAAATAAATCTTGTCCCAAGGACAACTTTCCTACCCCACACATCGATCAGATTATCGACAACTGTGCTGGAAGTGTCATCTTTTCATTCACGGATGGCTTCTCTAGCTACAATCAGATTGATATATTGCCCACCGATTAGCATAAGATGGCATTCATTTTCCCATGGGGAACCTTTTCATATAAGAAGTTACCTTTCGTCTTGAAAAACGTTGGAGCCACGTTCGAGCGTGTGATGTCCTATGCATTTCATGACATTAAACATATGGTTGAGCCATACCTTGACGACCTCCCTGCTCATTCACAGTGATGGGAGGACCACCCTAGTCATCTTAGAGACATATTCCTAAGATACCATCATTATAATATACGGCTCAATGCACATAAATGTGTTTTTTGCGTTGAGACGAGATGTCTACTTGGCTTTGTGGTATCCAAAGATGGCATCCAGATCGATCCTTTGAAGATTGCCACTATCATTAATCTACCAGCCCCAACCAACATCCTTGAACTCCAAAGTTTGTAGGGGAAGGAAAATTTTCTCCGTCGTTTCATGTGCAATTTCGCTGAGAAAACGCACGATTATATGCGTCTCCTCAAGAAGAACATGCCATTCTTCTGGGATGACCAGGCCCAATGCACCTTTGATAGTCTTAAGCATGCTCTGAATCATTCACCCATGATACACCCCCCAGATTATTCAAAGTATTTTCTCTTGTATATTGCTGCCTCCGCTACTACCATCGCCATGGTTTTAGTGCAGGACAATCTCCACGGTCAGGAGCATGTGATTTATTACACTAGTAAGAATCTTATTGATTCTGAAACCCGTTATTCACATGTGTAGAAGATAGCTTTGGCCATGGTCATTGCTGTGCAAAAATTTTGTCACTACATTCTGCTTCACACTACCACCGTATTGGTAGACCAGAACCCGATGTACTACATTCTGACCCGTCAGGTACTCGGGGGCAAGTACTCCCATTGGATCGTCATCCTTCAGGAGTTCAATTTTGAGTTTGCCAAGGCTACATCAAAAAAATCCTTGGTTTTTGCCAAGCTTATATGTGACCTTCCCTGTGCTACCATAGAATCTGAGCCCAATGATTCATTGCCAGATGAATTCCTGTTCCTAATTAGCACTACTGATCCTTGGTATGGAGATTTACTGAATTATCTCTAGACCCAATGTTTTTAGCCACATCTATCTCACGATGATCATCATTGCATCCGTCACCACATGAAATACTACCTTATACTGAATGATACCTTGTATAGACGTGGGATTGACTCCATTCTCCGACGATGCCTCACTCATGAGGAGGCTGAACACGTGCTGAATGATTGCCACTCTGGAGCATGTGGTGGTCATTTATCTGGGATGGCTATAGCCTAGAAAATCCTTCATGCTAGATATTTGTAGCCTTCTGTCTTCAAAGATTGTAATGAGGCTATTTATAAATGCCCTCCTTGCCAACATTTTTATCCCAAAAAGCACATCCATCCTGCTCCACTTCACCCCATCATTGCCATTGGCCCTTTTTCCAAATGGGGGATTGAATTCATGCATTGTAAGTCTACCTCAGCTAGGGGGCATGGTTACATCATCGTAGCCATGGATTATTTCACAAAATGGGCTGAGGCCATGGCTACATATGCAGAGAATTGTACGACTTCCTCTCTCTTCTTATTCAATCATATCATAGCTAGAGTTGGAGTTCCGCATTCCATCATCACTAATCACGGATCTCATTTCCGTAATCAAATGATGGAGGAATTGAGTGCCAAGCTAGGTTTTCGCCATGAAAACTCTACACTGTATTATCCGCAAGCTAATGGTCAGGTAGAGACCATTAACAAAGTTTTGAAAACTATGCTTCATCGGATGGTTGGAGATCATAAATCCAATTGGCATCTCATTCTTTTTTCCGCTCTTTGGGATTATTGGACTTTCATGAAAATAGCGACTGGTTTCACACCATTCCAGCTTGTCTATGGAATTGGAGTTGTCTTGCCGATCCAATGTCATATTCCATCTTTACAACTCACCGTCGAACTTCTCCCAGACACTTCCACAGAGGAAGCAATATTTTTGTACTTAAATAACCTTGATGAGACTCGTAGAGATGTTTCCTTGGCTAATGAGGCACATAAGAAATGTGTCAAGGCGCAGTACGATAAATCTGTCCAGCCTCGTGTTTTCAACAAGGGTGACCTAGTTTTGACTTATGATCAAATATATGATAATCTAGGAAAGGGTAAGTTCGAGTCCATGTGGTATGGCCCTTTCATTATTTCCAAGGTGTTAGAGAAAGGAGCTTATGAGTTAGTTGATTATGATGGAATCCCTTTGGGTCAGCCTCGCAATGGGTTGTACCTGAAAAGTTACTATGCCTAGGTATTCTTGGATGATATCTTGTATATATGTATATTGATTGACTTTCAGTGTGCTTTTAGTATTTTCAAGATGGTTTTGAGTTTTGGTGTCTGTATCTATTTATACCTTGCTTTGGTCATGCATATGGTTTTCTATGGCTTTGCTGATGGTGCTTGCCACCATACCTTGAATCTAGCCTCAACTGCTTGGGTTCTCTATTCCCCAGCTGGATATTTGGTCAGTTTAGGAGTGGTTTGCTTAGGTCCCTCTACTAATAACATCACCGAGTATGAAGTAGTCATCGATCTTCTGACTAAAGATGCCTCCCAGGATGTCTGTGATCTAGTAGTTTTGATGGACTCTCAGCTAGTGGTTTGTCATTTAAACCACGTCTACACCATTAGGAACCCGATACTCCTTCGCCTCTTCTAGAAGGTACGTTTGTTAGAAACATCTTTTTGAACCATTACATATAGGCATATCCCTAGGGAACATAATGTAGTTGCTGATTCATTGGCTAATTACATCCTAGATTGGCATATTGCCCATTCATGAAGTTAAATCAAGCATGGTTCATTGTAAATAAACATTTAAAGAAACATAGAACTCATATAAAATGGATTTTTTCCATTTGAAATGTATAAACACCATGTAAAAGTTTGTATATATATATATATATACGAATTTTTTTTACAAAAAATAGGTCCCGAGACCTCATCTGAAGCACGTAGGCTTTCAGGCAAAATCATCATACGAAAATCCTGAAGTTATCAGTTTTTAGTATACATGTATCATCCACTAGTGGTGCTTGTGATAGCACATCATTGCTCGATCCACCCTATGTAGTATCCTACTGAATCGGCCTGGTACTCCCACCATAGATCTCTGATATCTAGTAGGGAGGTCATCTATGTCAGCATATGGGATGTCCAGAGTCAACCTCTCTAGGTTCTCCCCTAGCTCCCCAGTGATATCATCACCCTGTGGCACGAAGCGAGCTCCGGCTCACCTGTATAATGGAGATGCTCCTCCAAGCCTCGCTGCTCCAACATCTACATGCAGACAAATAGGTCTCGCCACTTATCATAAAAAATATAAAACATAAAAAACATAAAAAAAATTCCATCTTTAGGGTTTCTTGTTTCTTACTGATGTCACCCCACTACCCTCCAGGTAAGAGTGGTAGGTCAGGATCACCTGTAAAATCTGTGCCCGTATAGGCATAGTCCTCGACCATGAGCATTTGATCCTGCAGCCATATGAAGAATGCATCATCGAACTTCACTCTGCCCCTACCCGCTCTTGTGCAAGCCATGACTTGGACCCACCTCTGCATGCGGGGGTCCCATGCGGTCAAACTCCAAAAAGTCACCTGGGGCCTCATTTGGGGAACCTACTCAAAGAAGAAACAAGCTAAGATGGAACCAAAGATGAACTGCTTCTGCTCTACCTTCCGACATTTAGTCAGCTTATCCTTGAAAATTGGAAGTAATACTTCCACCCAGTTGAACACCGTAGGTACTATAGCCTCTAGGGCATACAGTATATGTGCCCTGGAAGCCTAATGTACACCCTGGATCCTTGCCACCCTCTGCATGGTGAATAGAACAATCCATAGAGCCTTATCTGTCACTACCCTGATGGGAATTTTCTTCCCTGATGTGCCTGTACCTGGTGCACAGTGTCGATCTATGAGCTCTCTGGTTGTAATGTCCCCACCACGAGAACCTATCAGTGAGATAGGGGAACCCCTTCTCGATAGGCTAGTTAGGAAGTAGATGTCCTCTACCTCCACTGTAAGTATATGTGCCCCCACCTAGAAATACTGCTGTTTTGGATTCCACATTCTTAATATGTGTTCCAGTAGTCTCTCGTGGGACACCATGCTTGGCATCCAGAAGAAATTTAAAATCCCATAGTTCTAGAGTGCGGAAATACAAACCGGATTCCTTTCAGCAGCAGCATCCTCATCATCATGTGTTCTTTCCTTCCATATCACCATATTTTGGAAGCCTAGACCTACCAAAAACAACAATGGTATGTATCAATATCATCCTTGAGTCACTGTAAATCAAAAGGATGAGTAAACTTTGTCTATATCATTGGTTTAACTTCTCCATGGCCGTCACCGCCTGTGCCCCGTTGGAGATAGATGCTGGCACCGCCTGTCCACCATATTCTTGGCATGGTTCTCGAGTGTTACCACCTATCCCGGAAGGGGTATTCATGGTGCCCGTAAATTAGATTTTAGGGCTTGACAAATGGGCCTAAAACCCCACCAAATCCCAAAATAAAAGCTATGAAATGAAAGATAAGGGTCTTAGCTATTACCTACAACTGACAATACTGAAAACAGACCGTGGAAAATTCCAATATCAGCTGTGGAAGATCTGGCTAAAAAATTCTCCAAGTGCTCTCTGCTAAAGGTAAATAGTGAAATGTTTGATTTTTTACTATTTACTTGCCTTATATAGACATTTTTTGGGTCTTACTTAGTATAGTTTTGATATTACATCATGTTCTGGTCAAAATCTATTTGTCATAATCCCTTAATGTTGATTTTGGATACATTTAACACTTGTTTATGAGTCGTCTGCAGGTTGACTTTAGTAAAAGCTTTGGAAAGTTTGTTTATGGATTTTTCGTACTTTCACAAAACGGAAAAGGTCGTTGAGCGTTTATTATGAAATTTTGTCATGCTCATTAAAATATAGTATCAAAGTTTCAAGTCTAGTTCAAGTTTCGTTCCAGGCTCGTAAAATATGACATTGTGTAAAGGAACGTCATGGAGTCTTATTTTCACATCTTCTTCCAGACTCCTTAAACATGACAAGATAGTCGAGTCTGTTTCTGAATCTTTCCAGGCTCGTAAAAAGCGACATTGTGTAAAGAAACTTCATGGAGTTCTCTTTAAACCCTTTTCAGGCTCCCTAAATATGAAAAGATTGTCGAATGATCTTGTCTTCTTCACATTTGTTAAAGTATTTGAAGAGTCGTTCGTCCGACGGTAGGTTATCTCTTTCTCGGTTCGGACAGGACTATTTACAAGAAAGGAATGCTCCAGCTAATCATGATTGGAAGAGTTCTCTAAGGTATGATTTTATACTTTTTCAGGCCTTAGAGACTAAATCATACAAAAAAGGACCCCCATGGAGTCTTCTTCTGTATTCGTTCAGACTCTCTAAACATGAACAATACCAAGTTTTCTTTCAGTGGACTCGTTAAATTAAACATTGAGAGACCCATTTTGGGAATGAACCCCTCCTCTCTCAGGTTCAAAAAACATATGAGACTGGAATTGTCTTTTGACAAGCTATATCGAGTGTTTTTTACCCTCTTTAAACTCGTAAAACCAAAAAGAGGCACTCATTTATCATGATGGGGAAAATGGGAAAGGGAATCATTTTGCAAATAATGGAAGTTTTTTTGTCGTTAACTTTGAACATGGCACTTGTCTACACAATCATGTCAGTCAGTTGGGTATTCAACTGATCTCCATGACGATCCACTTTCATGAGTCATGCCAATCCTTTGAGTCTTTCAAAAGAATGCATTGTCCACTGTTGCATTGTGTGTCTGTCTTGTCTAGTCATGCTTCCAAGTCATTTTGTCATGCCACCCGATGTTCAAAGGGGATCTGAAGAAGTATTACCTTTGCAGTATACATAGCCTTTGAGTCCTAATCTTTGATTCAGTCATATGGTTACTACATTCACATCATTCCAGAACTATGTTCCAAGTTTCGTGTCGTCGATGTGGGACTCATCATGGCCCTCCTTCGACAAGACTATTCCTATTGACATCAGCTCCTCATCCGGGAAATAGTCTTAGCAACAATATTTAGTACCTTGAGATCTATATGCCTTAATGACAGATTCTCTTTCTCTTGACATAGGTTCACATCATTGAACTTTGATCGATAGAATCGACTGGGTGTTCGACATCAGGACATCTATTCACACTCAGCAGATTGTACTAGAGTACCTTGGGAATCATTGACACTAGTGGTGATCTCCCTTGCACTTGTTAACGGTTCACATCATTGACGGACAATCAAGTGGTTTCTACCATGTTCGAATTCAAATCATTGTAATCACATGGATAGAATCATACTTTGTGGAAGACGAGACGAAGACCCTTGGCATTTGTTTAAAAGCGCTCATTGCTTTTTCCCCAGGTTGCGATGGAGTTTTGTATATCTAGCATGGATCCATATTTGTATGGTTGTGGCTATGCTCAAATTTGCATCTGTATGACATAAATCTACGTTATATGTCTGGTAGCTATGTCCAAGTTTGAGTTCTCTATCACATGGATCTACGTTGTATTCTAGTAGCCATGCTTGTTTATTCCACTCATTGATTTGCCTTGTATTGGTCTACAGCTATGAGTCTGGTTACTTGTGTCTATGGGTCAACATACTGATGTACTATAGATGCCTACTTGACTGCATACTCCGATCGATCCAACATTTTCATCTCCTGGCAACAACTTGTTCTCAAAGCTCTCATTTATCGTATCACTCTAAGACTCATGCTTTGGGGGGCATCCTGTTATACCAAAATCCTGTCACCATCATGTGATAAGACCTTTGAAATACCTACTTGCCCTGAATCCCAACTTTTGGAGTGAAGACTAAATGGTTTCTTATCATCATGTCATACAAATTCCTAGCACTGCACATGCCCCTTTGTCCAGGAGTGGTACCCCTATTCGCACCAATTTTCATCGATTGTCCACAAGCAGTGCCACCGCCTATTACCTTTGGTCCATAGGTGCTTATTACTAGAACCACTCTGTCATAGAAGGAGAAGGGTGGTACCTTGGGTAAAAAGGGAAAAAGAGAAGCTTCTCGAGGCTTCTAGATGATAAGCATTGAGATGTCCCTTATCCCTACTGTTGTGGGTTGCTTGAGCTCGAGATCCCTCATCCTAGGATCTTAGAAGCCACCTCACCCACTAATTTCTCAACCATATCTATCCATTAAATCCCTATATATATGAGCTCATAGCCATGGTTGAGGGGGGGAAATTGAAGGTATTGTTATGCTGTTGGACTAATTCTTGGCCCAAGATCCTTTGGAGAGAGCATAGAGAGCTAGAGTTAGAGCTTTTGGAAATGAAGAGTTGGTTTCATGGAGATGCATGTCAACACTAAGGCTTGGTTGTAAACTTCTTCATATTTCTAATGCAAGTTGATTTTCTGTCCCATACATATTGTTGATGTTTGATTTCAGATATATATTGCTAGATTCCTTAGTCACTAGCATAGATTAGTAGATCATATTCTGGTTGCTTTGATTTGTTTCATGTTGAACTATTTTGCAGGTACACAGGTGAACTATCAAAGCCTTGCATTCCAGATATCTACAGCATCTAGGGAGTGTTATCAACCTCTGTGATCTATTTGTTCTGGATCTGAACCATTCAGAATAGTGGAACACCTTGCTGTCTGCAGAAGGTGAAATATATCGATCAACAATAGCTAATCAAGCTCACAAGAATAGGGTCAAAATTCAATATGATAAGTCGGTTAAACCTTGGATTTTCTCTGAGGGGGAACTTGTTTTTCTTTGGGACCAAGACAAAGAACCCCTAGGGGTAGGAAAGTTAAAGGCCATGTGGTTAGGAACTTATGTCAGTCAAAGGTCTTAAAGAAGGGTGCATATGAGTTAATTGATTTTGATGGGAATAAGCTGCTTGAGCCTAGAAATGGGCTCTACCTGAAGAAGTACTATGCTTAGGATTAGTGCTTTTTCTTGTATTTTATTGTATGTATTTTTATATACACTAGTTTGTCAGTTTGTTTTTTTTATACCATCTGCTGGTTGTTTCAGATGTCTTCCGAGAGGTAAGTAGGTTTTGCTGATGGCGCCAGTCACCACACTTGTAATCTTGCTTCATCGACATGGGTCATTTATTCTCCCTCAAGACAGTCATTTGTCTCAGGAGGCGCTTGATTAGGTCCTGCTTCTAATAATGTTGCTAAGTATAGGTCTATATATGAGATTCTATGGGATGCTTTGTCACGTTGTATCACCCAGTTGGAAGTCTGACTGGACTCTCAACTGGTGGTTTCCCAGCTCAATCGAGCTTATCGGGTGCGGAACCCTATTATATTGCGTCAGTTCATGCAAGTTAGGTTATTGGAAATAAATTTTGAGTTCATTACATTCAATCACATTCCAAGAAATCAGAATTCATTAACTGATGCATACGCTAATTACATCTTGGATTGGCATCTAACACATATTTCATAAAAATATACAACATACACATAAAAAACATTTGTAAATAAACTGACACAATATGTGTGTGTGTGTGTGTGTGTGTTTGTGTGTGTGTGTGTGTGTGTGAATGTCTGTCTCTAGATAGGTTGAGTCTCTGATCCTCAGATCCAGTCATAACTGTATAATATACAAAAAGTATACAAAATATGGATCATAGTCCATCAAATTCCCTAGATCTAAGCTGGACCACCCTGGTCCTCCCGGTCTCCCTGTACTCTTGCTTCTTCAGCCTCCTCAGCTTTGGCAGCCTCAATAGTATCTATGTATACTAAAACTGCTCTGGCCACCCACCTCAAAAGGCGTATCCATACAGGTGGAACTCCAACCACAAACTCTTGCATGATCGCTGGGATGTGCTCTATCCGCAAGGTGGGTACTCTCTGGGTAAGCCTGGACAGCTTCCCCTCCAGAACCCTAATAAGCCCCTGGTCTTCGCCTAAGATAGGATGCACATACATGTGTGGATTCCCTTCAGGGTGAACCGGTCCAATATCTACATTTTGACATGTTTATAGGATTAGAAATCTTATACATATGTATATATCTCTATATTTTAAAATTCATAAAAATTTTAAAAACTTGAAAAAAAAATAAAAAATTACCTAGCTCTCCCCATGCTCCTCCTGGAGGGAGGACAAGGTTTGGGTCACCACAGAAATCCATCCCAGCATATGGAAACTTCTCTAGTGCTAGTAACTACTGCTCCCACCAAAAGTAGAAGTCATCATCGTATACACTCTTCACAGAGCCACCTCCTCCTTCCTGGAGGAAGATATCTCCCCATCTGCTCAGCCTAGGCTGACGAGGATATCAGACTAGTAGGGGTATTGCAGGGCTCAATCCCAGCAATCTCTCTCAAAGAAGGCAACTAGTATGCTAGAATACCCAAATTTTTTCCTCCTTCCTCTCTTGCAGTTAGAGAGCTGCTTTCTCGAAATCGGGACAACTTCTGAACACCAATCATATAAATCCCCCTGCATGCAATCCACTGCCAACCTCATTTGGTTCCATGTAGCAAGATGAAGAGAATATGATCCCGCAACCCTCACTATGGTACTTGTCAGTACTTGTAAAGGAAGATCACGTATATGTGCAATAGGGATGCAACTCCCTCTCTTTTGGGTACCTGGTGCGTAGTATATATCAATGTAGTTTTGCACACTTAGAGGATCACCGCCTCTGCCAGTGCCCTCCAAGTTGACTGGAGCTCCCCGTCATGATAGACATATGATGAAGTAAATATCGTCTCCTGAACACCAATCATATAAATCCTCCTGCATGCAATCCACTGCCAACCTCATTTGGTTCTGTGTAGCAAGATGAAGAGCATATGATCCTGCAACCCTCACTATGGTACTTGTTAGTACTTGTAAAGGAAGATCACGTATATGTGCAATAGGGATGCAACTTCCTCTCTTTTGGGTACCTAGTGCGTATTATATATCAATGTAGTTTTGGACACTTAGAGGATCACCGCCTTTGTCAGTGCCCTCCAAGTTGACTGGATCTCCCCATCATGATAGACTGACGGTGAAGTAAATATCCTCTGACGTAATCTCCAAGGATTCACCTTGAAGGTCCAACATGCCTAAATCATGGTCCCAGTAGTTTATCATGAACTCTAGCAGGCAGACATTGGCCCGCATAGGTGATGTGCAAAATAACTTCAACAACCCACTTGAACATAAAACATTCATCGTGCGGGCATCCTGGAGAGCTTCTTGATCCATATCTTCATGCTCACGCTCCCTCCACTCAAGCACCATCTTCAGACATATAAAAACAACCATTGTAAACCTTTAGTTTCATGTAAAAATTCATAATTTGGACCCTAGATACTTCTTTCCCCCTTCACGCAGCATACGCGACTGTCTAGTTAGACATGTCGCGTACTATACGTGACTGTCCTTCAGGGAAATCTATGTACAGAACACGTGTACGCAAGTTTCAATATAGCGAACCCATGTACACAGTGTGCCTTTCTTAAGGGTGCTCAAAAATATAAAATTGGGGCCTAAATTTAAAATTTGCTAGGATCAAATTGAAGAGCTTGGGATGTAGCCTTACCTGACACTTACAGAATTGGATTTCATCCACCAGATTGTCCACACCGATCAAATGAAGGTAGAGGTGAAAACTTGTTTTTATGGTTAAAATTCAAAATGGTGAGTTTTATTTAAGTTTTTGAACTATTTATAGAAATTATATTTCTTATGTGGTTTTTTTCCTTATAGTTCACATTTTATCAAACTAATACCATCCCTTTTTTCCTTCTAATAGGTTTTTCATCATTCTAAAGTGTTTTTTGCTCATATAGGGTGATTTTTTGTCATTTCATATGCATTTTGCATCTATACTTAATTCATCTTAAACTTAGCAATTAATATTTTTAACCACGGGCTATGGTATTTTGAATCATTAGCTCCTTGTCTTTACCATCGTTCTTCCATGGATAGGGCCTTCCTCTCATGAGTATCCTCATTTAGAACCTGTGTTGTATTTTGATACTCATGCTGCAGCTATCTTAGGTATAGGGGAATCCTTTTAGCTAATTTTCACACCAAATGGAGCCTCATTTTGGTCTCTTTTTACAAGCTATCCCTTTATAGGACTCCCCATGATTATGGAGTTTCTTTAGGCCCAGTTCTGACTCCTTAAAATAGACTTTACTACCGAGTTAACTTGTCCATTCAAGCTCATTAAGAATATGTTAATGGGCATCCGCATTGGTCGTAGGTTATCTCTTTCTCGGACCATGCGGAATAACACGAGAAAGGATCACTCTCTTTTCTACAGAATTGAGAAGAGTATTCTCAGGCATAGGTTTATCACTTTTCTAGACCTGAGGGACTAAATTTACGAAAAAAGAACTCCCGGTATGAGCTTAGTTTTCTATTTTTCGTGCTCTAGACCTAAACATGAAAAGGATTCCAAGTGTACTTAATGTCTTTGTCATGCTTGTTAAACACTAAATAACGAAGCATCGAGTTTATTGTTGTAAGCCCCATTTGTCGTACTCAAATGGATCTTTCTGAGTGATCTTGCTTTCCTTCACACTCGTAAAACTCAAGCTATATGTTGCTCTCGAAGGAGCGTTGGGTAGGTGGTAATTTAACCTTTTTCATAAGTACGAAAAAGGTTCACCTTTTATTCTACGAATGTTAAGAGAGTTCTTCTGTGGTATGTTTTATACTTTTTTGGTCTCAGGAGACTAAATTGGATGAAAAAGAACCCCCCTGGAGTCTTCTTTGGAGTTTTCGTACTCTCTAAATGTGAAAACACCAATTGAGCTTGTACTAGTTCGGGCTCATTAAATCCACGAATCAGTGACACTATAAAGCATTATTCCTTCTTCTCTTCAAGCTTGTTAAAAAATGAAGAGAGATCCGAGTTGACTTTCCTGGACTCATTAAAATTTAACAGGGAAGGTAAGGAAGAAGTTTTCTCTTGGTTTTCAGTTAGTGGCAGCATGTCATCCTTGAACATAGCACTCTCTATATTTTTTGATACCCATGTCTCAGTGTTCACTTTTAGTTTAGCTATTACTTCACGTTTATTACTCCTCCTCTTGTCAGTTCTACCTGGGGAATCTGATCATGTCTCCTACATGACATATAAGTCTAGTTGTTCTATATATAAAGTTAAAATTTGCCTTGGGTCATCTCTGTGTCATGCTCACTATTCAAGGACTTAACTCAATGTTTGATCTATATCCTGATCTCATCATTGTCGTATCTGTTATCACTTGTGTCTCCCTTCCTTTACCTAGTTCCTAGTCACTCTTATGATCCATTGGAGGATCTATTGCCTTCCTTATCACAGTATGGTTCCACATCAGTACTTTCTGACGACGAAGACCTAGAGTTTTGATGATCATACCTTAGGATTCACTTTCATCATTGGTGAATTCCTTTGCTTCAGTTGTTGATTATCACCTATTGATTGACAATCTGTTGAATTCGCTCCATGTTCGACTTCAACCTACATTTATTCACATGGCTTGGATTGTACTGGTTCTTTGGGATTGTTTATGAAGACCTTAGTTCCCTGTTTATGGACTAAGTTGAGCAAGATTATGTTCTACCTATGTACACAGTTTCTAGATCGTTGAAGACTCATCGTAATTGTATATTGTGGCTTAGATCCACCTTTTTAATATACGTGGTCTTGTACCCGTACTATATGATGTACTCAAACATTGTAAAGGAGCTAGTGTTCCAATATATTGAACATAGCTTCCTCAGATATGACTTTGTATATGACATTATTATGTATTTGTTTCAGCTACTACCTCTGCTCCATTGGATTTCTGAGTTCTCCAAAGATAGAGATTATAATGTATTTCGGCCATTGCTTCCCTCTGACCTCACACATTAGGGGGCATCTGTTATCAACCCAAATGGCACTTCTCCGTCCGAGTGCCGACACTTCATATGTTGGCACACAAAAGGACATTTATGAATTGAAGGTTTCCTAAACACTATAGATGGGCATGACATGAGATGCATTCACTATCCACCTAGCTTGCCATTTTTACCTTTTTTATGTTGATTGTTGTATGCGACTCTTTCCACAGTAACTCGAGTACATACGCAACTATATCCATCACATACCATGTACTGTACACGAGTATTGTCATTGCAACCCGCATACAGATCTATACATGGGTTTCCCTTATAGCAACTCGTGTGTCATACACAGGTTGCCAATATCAATACTCGTGTATGCCTCCATTTGACATTAAAAATAATATAACATGATTAATGAATATTTGTTAAGCCCTAATCATTAACTATCTTAAATTTCTCAACCTCCTCAACCTTCGAAACTGCTCTATTTCCCTAAGTATAAATAGAGGCCTTGGGGAGGGCATTGATCAATCATACTTGGAGAGAAAAGTTATGCTGGTGGTATATCTTCAGAAGTCTTTGCAATAGTAGAACTTAGAATCCTTTGGTTGTAGAGGAGTCCTTGTTTTAGGCGTTGGGTTGTACACTTATCTCATTCACTATTGTTAATCAAGAGAATCCTTATTCCAACTTTGTTTTGAGTTTCTTTCATGTATCATGGTTTGATGAATATTTATGATTAAGCACTAAATATATTGTTTATCTAACTTGTCATATATACATGTATAAGATTGTATTTGGAGGATTAGCTCTTTGCAGGTGAAGGAGGTGCATCCCTGAAATCTTTGGAGAGGAGCAGAATCGGAGAAGAGAAAGCTTGGATCAACCATCGCTAATCGGGTGAGTTCAACATTTCTTCCTATTCCTTTTATGTACTTTAAAGCTGATTGTCTGCAAGTTTTAAGAGTACATTGGTAACCCCAGACCCTCAGTTACAAGGGTGTTTATTCCTGAACAACAGCGAGAATTTGCTGAAGCAAAAAATTAGAACCCTGGACTGACAACTAAAAAGTGGTTGGAGAGATACAGACATGACGGTCCTCACGAATTTTTTTTCTATGAGTTTCGCATCATACTGTACGAGTGGTTGGCATAGTTCACATACAAGAAGAAAAATATCCATGAGGAGAACCAACATCCTGGACCCCTGAATTGATCCAAGAACTACAAGAAACTAATAATAGAGCATCACAAGCTATTGAGGTTTGGCTGGATAGTATCCTAGAAGGATATATCACCGAGTTTGTAGTCGACACTACCAATTCCTACAGCGAAGAAAAAAGGGAATTTTTCGACAGACCCAAAGATAGGTTCTTATTGTCATAACAATTTTCAATTAAAATGCTTGTCTGTGAAAAGGGTATACTGAAGATGCACCTATAGTAGTAGAACTCCGGTGTGTGGAGGCGATAGATACTGCTACTAAAGGGGGGAGACAAATGGGAAGATAAGGGGTAGATGGGTCCAAGTTTCGATGAGACTGTGAGGGAAGTTGAGGAAGAAAGTGGTTTTGCGAGGGGAGGAGCAAGGTTTCGACAAGAAAAGAGGCAGAGGATAGGGGAAGGTCCTACTACAATCGAAACATGAGATCGTGAAGGAAGATGGCATGGGACAAAGTGAACCTACAGTGATGAAGAGGACGACCAAACCCAGATTATGCCTAAGAAAATGGTAAGATCGAACCCTAGCAGCAATGTACCCATGCCTCTGCTCACTAATACAAATTTAGGAAGAAACACAAGTTCCACGTCGACTTTCCTGATGTGCCAACAA
Organism: Pseudotsuga menziesii; assembly: GCA_001517045.1. Taxonomy (NCBI): domain Eukaryota; kingdom Viridiplantae; phylum Streptophyta; class Pinopsida; order Pinales; family Pinaceae; genus Pseudotsuga; species Pseudotsuga menziesii. The sequence continues at coordinate 41,351 of LPNX010221347.1, read as the reverse complement.
CATTCTAGTGGTAGGCCAGCATCTACAAGAAGAAGGCCCTGGATGGCGGGTGATGATACAAAATTACCTTTGTTTCATGGGAACGGGATTGACGATCCCAAGAAATACCGGTTTCTATGCGAAGCAGTATGGACAATCAAGAAAACTACTAATGATGACGTCAAGAAAGGCCAATTGGAGACTACTCTTTGGGGTCATGCGCTGGATTAGTTCATTGAAATTTATACAAGTTCCTATAGGGACACCTGCAAAAAAATTGGATGAATTCTAGAAGGGACTAATTGAAGAATTCAGAAAACCAAAATCTAAAGCACAGTATATTACTGAGTTGAAAGAGATTAAACAGTTTCCTAATGAGACTGTTTGGGACTTCGATCAAATATTTAAGACACGGATAGCATGAGTCAGTTCAATATGAGTGATGTTCAACATAAAGAATGGTTTATCGTGTCTTTGGTACCTCATATCTGACAACCACTGATGCAACAGAAGATCGTGACACAGAGTGAGTCCCTGGAAATCACGATGAAGTTAGAAGCTTCACCTATCTAAGAAAGCGCTACTGGTATCAACCAAATTCAAGAATAACTGGTGAGCTTGGCGCTTCAGTTGCAAGATATTACATTAGAGGAATTTTGGGGTCTAAAATGGGACTCCTAAGGAAAATAATAAAATAGTAGTTAAAATAATAAAATAATAGTTAAAATAATAAAATAATATTGATTAATTTTGGAGGAAGAAAGAAAAAAACCACTTTTTGTGTTCGTATTTTCGACATATCTCCCTGTGTTTTTACTCAAATTTCGATCGGGAGAGCTCGTTGGATGCGTAATTTGATTTTACATCCAATGAGTACCCACACTGCATACTTTCGATGGACCCCGCTACCCCAAAAAAAAGAAATACCTGAAAAAATGTGATGATGACATCATCATCACGTTTTTTCAGGTATTTCTTGTTTTTGGGGTAGCGGAGTCCATTGAAAGTATGCAGTGTGGGTACTCGTTGGATGCGGAATCAAATTACGCATCCAACGAGCTCTCCCGATCGAAATTTGAGTAAAAACACAATGAGATATGTCGAAAATACGAACAAAAAAAGTAGTTTTTTTTAATGACAAATATGTCAATTCAACCATTATGGTTGACTTATTTTATTGAAATTCTATTGGTTCTTGAATTCCAACTCACAAAAAATTATTTTGGCACGTTTTCTTATAAGGCCCATTTTAGACCCCAAATTTCCTCTAATGAAAAAGGGAAAGAGAATCGCAAAGACCTTTGGTGCACTTGTTGTTGTGTCGATGGACACACTAAATATACTTTCCCTGACTTCTAGAATTACTTATTATCTAGGGTGTCAAACCCACTAAGTTGCGGCAGCGTACCATGGTGTCGACATTGTCAAGTCTATGGGAACCAACATGAAGAATGTATCTACATGCAAAAGATGGTGTCAAAGACAAAAAACCTATATTGTTCATTTTCTATATCAGTGGGACATGAAGATAAATACTGTTTTTCATATGATCTGCTTCTGGAAAGGACATATGATTCATACTTGGTGAAGGGCGAGGAGCATCACGCAGTATAGCCACATCCACAGCCGTAGGTGGTGCAGCCACCACCTCAAGCGTATTATACATTGCCACCGTAGATGCAGTTAATACCGTTGTAGCTGCAACCACAGTTTTCCCCACAATCGAAGTATAATCAGGTGCCAATGACTCAGATGTAGCCGCAGTATGTTCAAGTTGTGCACTATGTTTGTAACACCTCGGTTTTGACCTGGTTTGCATTAAATGTATATGATGTATATATTGTAATTAATCGTGGTGTGGATCAGATAAAGGAAAAATACCCACCATTGATTTAACGTTTTATGTTCCGGCAATTAAAAATCGTTGCTGATGGTACATTCATGCTAGCTGACACATTATAATTTTCACATCACGTAAATATGCATTTTAATTAAAATACCCGCAACTAGCTATGCTAGTGCAACAATAATGAGAAGGGGCATGATTTTCCTAAGGATAAGGAAGGGTAAATAATTAGCCTTTGGTGCCATTGGGGAAAATCTAAGTGTTAATTGATAAACCCATTTAGTTTCCATCTTCACTTTGTCTTACTCGCCCTTTATCCATTGTCTCATTCAACAACCTTTTTGTCTTATTCTTGTCTCAACTACCGAATTAAATCCTCTGATGTTAGTTGGGGAAATTATTGCATGGAGAGTGGTGTGTGACAAGACTATCAGTCCTTTCCCACACTCACACTCCACCGGGGAGCTCATTCACCCTCACATGGGAAAGAATAGACCATGACCCCCATTCTTCATTTTTCCTCATGCACAGAATTGGGAGAGCTGCCTTACATTCATGATTTTGTTGTGTGTGAATTTCGTTTTTGGGATTTTGCTGTGTAGTTCTCTTCACATTATGGGTCTGGGCATGTGAATTCACCTCCACGCAGGTTGCTTTCCCTTCCTCACGTAGCTGATAAATCATTCCTGGTTTCCCCACAAATTTTGTGTTGCTATGGGTTCTTATTGAGTCGATCTGGCCACGATAGGGCCAAGAATGAATCTAGAATCGAATTGCTCAGTCTGAGCTTTGTATTACCGAAATTTACATTCCAGTTTTGTTCTATGATGTTTTCCTTTAAACCCCAGAGTTGTGAATTGTTGTGCTGGTTGTTTTGTTGTGTGTGCATAGGATATTGGTCTTTGGACTGTGTAGGAGTGGAAAGGAGTCTGCTTGACAAACCTAGTGTTTTGCAAGAGCCTCATAGATTGAACTAGAGGGATGGATCTCTTCTCTACACCCCCTGAATAGCACTGGAAGGGAAGTCATGTCCTGAGGGACTGTTCAACAGAGAAGGGAATGATTCGTTGTGTTGGGTGTGTGTGGATGTCTTAGGATTCAGGCTAGCTCTAGTGTAGGCATCCTTAGCTCTTTAGTGAGCCCACTAGATTAACAGATAGTGCTTCCATCTCCTTATAACTTAATAAACCAAACTTGTTGGCTTGGTTATGTGTTGTTGTGTACTCTCGGTTTGATAAACCCAAATGTGTTGGCTTGACTAAGTTTTGGCATATCTTTCACTATGTGTTGGCCTGCATAGTTTCCTTATTCATTGTGGGAATCATGCCCAGCTCGTGGATGGTAGTGTTGCTGATAGATTAAGGACCACACTGGCCTATGGTTGGGTGGAATGTTGCAGTGACATAGTTGGTTGCGGGGCTCTCTTCTTCATAAGATAAGTATTCTTGTATTTAAATCCTTGCAATTACATTTGATAATGAATTAAGATGAACATACTGAATGCTTAAATGTATGGTTTTGCTTCCATTGTATGGTAATAATGTATGCATGTTTTAGTTCAAAGCATTGCAATTTTTATGTGTATGTTCATGGGGCTAGTTTCCTGGGTAGATAGTAGCAGTGGTAGCATCCTCTTCGTCGATCGGAGGGTTGGGGACATTACAGTGTGGTATCAGAGCACATGTTGCAACATGGGACTCAATGGCCCATGAAGAAGCAGTGACAGAGGAAAGGTTACCTCTGTCCAGTAGAGGAAAAATGAGAAACAAATGGAGAATTTCAGAAATTCTAGGTATGGAAAATATCAAATGACTTGAGTTGAGTCCATCTGATACGTCCGATGACTTAAGCTGAGTCCATCCAACAAAGGAACCAAAGAAAGGAGAATTTTTTTTGAAAAAATTTCTAAGTTTGAATTTTGCCTAAGGTCTCAATTGGGAGGAGCCGAAGACCTCAGTTGGGTGGATCCGAAGGTCTCGGCTGGGTGGAATCGATGGTCTAAGCCGGGTTGAGCCAATACATCGGCTAACAACCCAAGACCTAGCTGACAAGGAAAACAAAGAGAAACATTTATTCAAAAAAATTTCTAAGTGTCAAAATCATTGGAAGACGTTCATTGAAGCAGATCCGAGGTGTCGGCAAGGCTCTCCTAAAGAGAGCCAATGCATCGAAAGATAGAAGAAGATCTATCTGATGTGCATTGGAAGACAAAAGAATATCGATCTGATGTGCATCAGAAGACAAAATAAGATTGATCTGATGTGTGTTGGAAGACAGATGAAGATTGATCTGATGTGCATCGGAAGAAAGATGAAGATCAATCCGATGTGCATTGGAAGACAGATGAATATCGATCCGATGTGTGTCAAAAGACAGATGAAGATCGATCCGATGTGTGTCGAAAGATAGATGAAGATTGATCTAATGTGTGTTGGAAGACAAATGAAGATCATTCCATTGAGGTGTTGAAAAAATTGTCAACAATGACTCGATACATCGGATGAATTGTTGGAAAGGGATTCGATCAGATGGAAAAATATGAGTTTTTCAGTGGGATTTTTTAGTAGAAAAGCAGGATTTTAGTGGGATTTAGAGGTGCTGAAATGGTGAAAAATGCTAGCGATTGTATGCGCCAAATTGCGTGAAAATCAAATATTTACAAAAAATACACGAGGGCGCTGCCCTCGATCTACCCTGCAGTGGCAAAGCCACAAGGGGGCAAGCCCCCCTGACCCTCGTCGTCCCCCTGAGACCGTTGTTCTTGGTGAAAACAAAATTATGTGTTTTGAAAAAGTTGTCAATATAGTATTTTCCCAAATGGAGGTAAGTAATTATGAACTCATGATATTTTTATGCAGCTAACAATTGCGTTTATTAACACATTTTGCAGAACTATAGTCGCCTTCAAAGGAAACATTCCCCATAGAAAAGTTTCAAAAATTCATTCTTAGTTGGGCAAAGATGAAAATCAATTACATGAATGATGCACAGGACCCCTATGAGTTAGAGAAATATGCTATGGGAGAAAATTTTAGAGTTAGAAATGACAAGACAGAGTCCAATGGGAGACTATTTCAAGATACTCCCCTAGATTTTGCAGCCACCATGAGGAGCCTAAGAGTGGATTTGTAAAGTTTGAGAGAAGACAATGAAAGGATGCTTAAGGCTCAAGAAGATCAAAATCAGATAAATGCAGCTATACTGTAGAGTTTGACAGACATCCAGGGATAGATAAAATCTGGGCATCGGACAGCTAATCTAGAAAGAAGCAAGAGTAGCACCAGGGGAGATTCTCATAAAAGGTCCCATGTCTCCAGGAGGGCTTCTAGGGATAGGAGGAATACTCTAGAATGGGCTACTAGTGGCTAATCTCATTCTGAAAATCCCAGTGGGGATTCAAGCTCTCCATCTCGCATGAATAAGAGGAGGAGACGTTACAAGAACAATTCATGAGATGAATTAAAAAAGGCAAGGCCTCCTACTTTTAATGGTGAGGTCAAGACTAGTGAAGAAGTTGAGGCTTGGCTTCTTGGGATGAGGAAGTATTTCTAAGTTCAATACTACTCCAGAAATATGAAATAAAGGGTATCTATATTCAATTTGACTGGAAGAGCATCCATATGGTGGGAACACCACAAACAAGTAAAGAAGGTTAATGAAAGAAGAATTTTGTGGAAATAATTCAAGAGATACTTCAAGCAGAAGTACCTCTTTGATAGGTACTATGATGATAAGATTAGAGAATTCCATGAGATGAGATTGTGACAACATACCATGGAAGAGTATTCCAATAAGTTCTTGGAACTATTGAGGTATGTCAGGTACATCAAAGATGAAAAAGTGAATATCCAGCATTTCCTGAGTGGATTGCCTCAGTATTACAATGAAAAAATTGAGTTTTATGAACCTAGAAATCTTGAAGAAGCAATAAGGAAGGCTAGGTATTTCTATGAGAAAAGTAAAGGTAAACATGATTATCATAAGACATGGATGGACAAGAAGAATGAAAGGTTTGACCAAAGGAAGAAAGGTTTCAAACCTTCTAATTTCAGGAATCAACAGAAGCAACCATCACAAGCTGAGAAGTAGCCAGCTAGAGTGATGGGAGAAAAGCCTAGAAATCCACAATAGAGAAGATAACCTCTCCAATGTTGGAAATGTGGAGGACCCCACATGCGCAGGAATTGTCCACTTGAGAATCAGAGTGCAAGGCAAGCTTACAACATTCAAGATGTAGAAAAAGTGGGTCAAGTATCAGGAGTCGTCCCTAGGATTTATGTAGCACTGGAGGACTTCCAGGTAGATCACCAGTCAACTGTGGTTGAATTTGCAAGTAATACTGTTGAGAAATCTGTTTCTATTTTGATTGACCCCGGTTCTACTTAGAGTTACATTACCCCTAAAGTAGTGGAGATTTTTGCTTTTAAGAAAGTAAAGCATAGAAAATCTTGGTTAGTTCAGCTAGCCACTGGAACTACGAGAAAGGTTAGTGAAGTGGTAGAGAAATGTCCATTGGTCATGAATGGATTGGTCACTTGTGTAGATATGAATGTTCTACCACTTGGTTCCTATGATGTTCTCATCATAATGGATTGGTTAAAAGCTCACAGAGTAAAGCTTGATTGTTATAATATGTCTTTTGAGTGCTTGGATGAAGAAGGCAACTCAAGGATTGTGAAAGGCATTCCAAAGGTGATTTCTATGAGGTATATTTGAGCAATGCAGTTTAAGAAGTTCTGTAGGAAAGGTTTCCAGTTGTATGTAGCCCATGTTTTGGAGGAAATAGAAGATGATACTCCTAGTCCTGAGTACTTTCATGTGTTGCAGGAATTCAAGGATGGTTTTCCTAATGAGATTCTAGGGATTCCCCCAAAGAGGGACATTGATTTCACAATTGAACTTGTGCCAGGAGCAGCACCGGTGTCTAAAGACACCCTACAGAATGAGCACACGATAAATGCTAGAGTTGAAGATGCAACTACAAGAGTTTTTGGAGAAGAAGTATATCAGGTCGAGTGTGTCTCCTTAAGGAGCATCAGTTCTGTTTGTAAAGAAGAAAGATGGTACACTCAGGTTGTGTATTGATTACAAACAGCTAAACAAAGTCACTATGAAGAACAAATATCCTTTTCCTAGGATTGATGACCTCTTTGACCAACTGAGAGGAGAAAAGGTATTTTCCAAGATTGACTTGAGGTCTAGTTACCATCATGTGAGAATCAAGGATGAAGACATTCATAAGACAACCTTCAGAAAAAGGTATGGACATTATGAGTTTGTAGTGGTACCACTAGGTCTCACAAATTAACTAGCTACATTTATGTGTCTTATGAATAGTGTCTTCAGCAGGTATTTGGACAAGTTTGTTCTTGTTTTCCTTGATGACATTCTCATTTATTCTAAGAACGAGGAAGAGCATGAAGAGCATTTGAGATTGACATTGCAATTTCTTAGGGAGCATAAGTTGTATGCAAAGTTGAGCAAGTGTGACTTCTATAAAGATAGAATTTAGTATCTGGGTCACATTATCTCAGAAGAGGGTATATATGTGGACCTTGAAAAGATTGAAGCCATTATGGACTGGCCTACCCCAAGAAATGTGACAGATGTAAGATATTTTATGGGGCTTGCAAGATACTACCGAAGATTCATTGAAGTATTCTCCAAATTTTCACATGCCATCACTTCTTTGCAAAAGAAGGGGATAAAGTTTGAATGGACTTCGAGGTGTGAAGAAATCTTCCAGCAGTTGAAGAATCTTCTCACCAGTGCACAAGTATTGAAAGTTGCAGACGCAGAGAAATATTTTGTGGTGTGTACTGATGCATGCGTACAAGGGATTGGAGGAGTCCTTATGCAAGACAACCACGTGATATGTTACAAGTAAAGAAAGTTGAAGGAGCATGAGAAGAACTATGCCACTCATGATCTAGAGCTTGCAGCCATAGTACATTCTCTCAAGATGTGGAGGCATTACTTGATGGGAAGAAGATTTGAGTTAAGGACAGAACATTATGGTCTGAAGTATTTATTTGATTAGCCTACTCTAAATTATAGGCAAGCTAGATGGCTGGATTTTTTATGTGAGTTTGATTTCGAAATCAAGCACATAAAAGGAAAAGAGAATAAGGTAGCTAATCCACTTAGCAAGAAGGTGCAGGAAATGCATGTGGCATCTCTTAGTATTTTCCAATCAGATTTGAGACAATAGATTGTTAATCATACTGCTAGAGATGAATTATATGAACAAGTAAAGGACAAATTGCAGATGCAAAGTCTTGAGAATAGGTATGAGGGATATAAATTGGAATAAGATGAACTTCTTACTTACAAAGGAAGAATTTATATTCCAAATGTAGCATATTTGAGGAGAGTTGTTATGGATGAAATCCATCAAGCTCCATATTCTGGTCACCCAAGATATTAGAAGACAATTGCTGTAGCCAAAAAGCAGTATTTTTGGCTAGGAATGAAAAAGGACATGGCTGAATATATTTCAAGGTGCATGAAATGTCAGCAGGTAAAGGTTGAGCATCAACACCCAACAGGTTCGTTGCAGCCTTTTCCAGTTCCAGAATTGAAATGGGAAGTTATTTCCATGGATTTTATTACGGGATTTCCAATGAATTGGAGACAACATGATTCCATCATGGTTGTGGTGGACAAGTTGACAAAGGAAGCACATTTTATACTAGTTAAGTCTACGCATAAGACTGACGACATTGCAAATATCTTCATGAAGGAGATTTTCAAATTGCATGGATTTCCTACGGCAATAGTCTCTGACAGAGATGTCAAGTTCACTTCTAATTTTTGGAAGGGGTTGTTTTCATATTTGGGTACAAAGTTGAACTTCAACAATTCCTACCATCCTCATACGGATGAAAAGATAGAGAGAGTTAATTAGGTGCTTCAAGACATGCTTCGCATGTATGTGATGGATAAACCAACCAACTGGGAAAATTATTTACACTTGGTAGAGTTTGCTTATAACAATGGATAGCAGGAATCATTGGGGATGAGTCCATATAAATATTTGTATGGCCGAAGGTGTAGGATACCAGTGACTTGGGATAATCCAGTGAAAAGGGTTGTGCTTGGTCCTGAATTTCTCAAGGAGATGGAGCAAGCGGTTGTAAAGATCAGGAAGAATAAAAAAGCAGCTCAGGACAAATAGAAAATCTATGCATATAAGCATAGGGTGAACAGAGAGTTTAGTGTTGGCATCATGTTTACCTTAGAGTGAGGGAAAAGAAGAGTTCCTTGAATCTTGAAATTTGTGCCAAGTTGTCACCTAGATATTGTGGGTCGTTTGAAGTGCTTGAAATAATAGGGCTAGTTGCATATAGACTTGCATTACCTGCTAGCACTAGAGATCATCATGCTTTTCATGTTTCTTTGCTTAAGAAATATGTACATGATCCTAACCATGTGATAAATTGGGATGTGATTCAAGTGGAACCCGAGGGAGAGTTCCAAATCGAGCCAATGCGCATCCTCGACAGGAAGGTCACAATGCTCCCGAACCGAGCCATAGGGTAGGTAAAGGTGAAACAGGAACACTACGGTCTTGAAGAGTCTACGTGGGAGCTGGAGGATGCCATGCGATTGGCACATCCATTTTTGTTCAATTCTGCGGAGCACTGAGGCGATACCAATGTAGCATTTTGTTCAATTTTGTAAGCATTGAGGATAGTGCTATTGAAGGGGGAGGGAAACATAACACCCTGATTTTGACCCAGTTTGCATTAAATGTATATGATATATACATATTAATTAATTGTGGTGTGGATCTAAAGGAAAAATCCACACCATCGATTTAAATTTTTATGTTCCAGCGATTAAAAATCATTGCCATTGGTACATTCATTCTATTCTAAGTCGAATAAAGTTGTGTTGCACGAATTTGACATTCGACGTTTCGACCCCTTCTCTGGGATCATCATCAGGAGATGTACGAAGCTTCACCTCCATGTAGGTTGGGGCCATTACATTTGTTCTAGCCAGTTGGGGATGTTACATTCGTTCTAGCAGGTTGGGGTCATTACATTCGTTCTATCAAGTTGGGGACGTTACATTCATTATAGTATGTTGGGGCCATTACATTCATTCTAGCAAGTTGGGGACGTTACACTCGTTCTAGCCGGCACATAATAATTTTTGCATCATGTAAATATTCATTTTAATTAAAATACCTGCAACCAGCTATGTCAATGCAATAATAATGAGAAGGGGCATGATTTTCCGAAGGATAAGGAGGGGGAAATAATTATCCTTTGGGGCCATTGGGGAAAATCCAAGTGTCAATTGATAAACCCATTTAGTTTTCACCTATCTTTTGTCTTACTCACCCTTTATCCATTATCTCATTCAACAACCTTTTTTCCTTATTCTTGTCTCAACTACTGAATTAAATCCTCTGATGTTAGTTAGGGTAGTTATTGCATGGAGAGTAGTGTGTGGCAGGACTGTCAGTCCTTGCCCACATGCACACTCCACCAGGTAGCTCATTCACCCTCACGTGGGAAGGAAGAGACCATGACCCCCATTCTTCATTTTTCCTCACGCAGAGAACTGGGAGAGATGCCTTACATTCACGATTTTGTTGTGTGTGAATTTCATTTTTGGGATTTTGCTGTGTGTAGATCTCTTCACTTTATGGGTATGGGCATGTGAATTCACCTCCACGCAGGTTGCATTCCCTTCCTCACGCAGTTGATAAATCATTCCTGGTTTCCCCACAAATTTTGGGTTGCCGTGGGTTCTTGTTGAGTCGATCTGGCCATGATAGGGCCAAGAACGACTCTGGAATCGAATTGCTCAGTCTGAGTTGTGTATTACCAAAATTTCCATTCCAGTTTTGTTCTATGATGTTTTCCTTTAAACCCCAGAGATATGAATTGTTATGTTGGTTGTTTTTTTGTGTGTGCACATGATATTGGTCTTTGGACTGTGTAGGAATGCAAAGGATTCTGCTTGACAAACCTAGTGTTTTGCAAGAGCCTCATAGACAGAGCTAGAGGGATGGATCTCTTCTCTACACCCACTGAATAGCACTAGAAGGGAAGTCATGTCATGAGGGACTGTTCAGCAAAGAAGGGAATGATTCCTTATGTTGGGTGTGCATGGATGTCTTAGGAGTCAAGATAGCTCTGGTGTAGGAATCCTTAGCTCTTCAATGAGCCCACTAGCTTAGAATATAGTGCTTCCATCTCTTGATAACCTAATAAACCCAAATAGTTGGCTTGGTTATGTGTTGTTGTGTACTATTGGTCTGATAAACCAAACCGTGTTGGCTTGACTGAGTTTTGGAATATCTTTGGGTATGTGTTGGCGTGCTTAGTTTCCTTATTCCTTGTGGGAATCATTCCCACCTTGGGGGTGGCAATGTTGCTGAGAGATTAAGGAGCACATTGGCCTATGGCTGGGTGGAACGTTGCAGCGACATAGCTGGTTACAGGGAGCTATTATTCATAAGATACGTATTATTGTGTTTAAATCCCTAAAATTATATTTGATAATGAATTACGATGAACATGCTAAATTCTTGAATGTATGGTTTTGCTTCTATTGTATGGTAATAATGTATGCATGTTTTAGTTCAAAGCATTGCAATTTTTATGTGTATGTTAATGGGGCTAGTTTCCTGGGTAGAGAGCAGTAATGGTAGTGTCCTCTTCGCCAGTCAAAGGGTTGGGGACGTTACGATGTTCAACAATAGTTGAATCCCCCACTGCAATAGATGGCTCAGTCTTAGTATGAGCAGCAAGGAGTATTTTGTGGAGGATTCCGAGGAAGAAGAGGAGGCTTTAGTAGAGGAGGAGGCCAAGGTCTTGGATCTGTCCAATGTTACAATTTTGGGGTATTTAGACATTAACAAAGAGATTGAACACACCTACAGTGCTCATGTACATATTTTACTACAATTGATCATGCTATTGAGAACTTCCCACAGCTAATCGCAAGATGGCAGGCTGGGAATGTTCCTTAGTTGTAGAATCGAAACCAAAATCAGCTACAAAACTAGAACCAGTTGTAGAACCAAGCCCATAATTAAGTTTCAATTTAGACTCAGGCTGTGAATTAATCGACGAATCCACCATTGAACGAGGACCCACCGGTGAACCAGAATTTGCCAATAAACCAAAACCAAGGGTCGACAGTTGCGATGATCTCAGTGGAACCTAGAACAGAGGACTCTGACATTGCTATTGTCACCCGCACAGGAGCCACAATAGGAGAAGACGGTCCCCATCTATAGAGAAGGCACCATTTGATATCACAACTAAAATAAAGACATTCTTTGAAGCTCGGGACACGATCAGACGAAATCCTAGTAAGTCTCCTATTTAACAAATGCCCTTTGCATTGTATTCTTCATTAGTGGAAAGACCATGGCGGAAGCATGGTACCTTGTAGCACTTATTTGAGAGTTTCTTGTCAATGGAGAGAGACCATGATGCTCTAGCTGAGATTGAAAGTTTGTTGACTGCCTGGGTAAGTAGTGGAATGAATCTGTGGTGAACTCTTTACATAAGAAAAAGATGGGCAAGGAGATGCGCAGGAACATTCATATTAGGGACTATGAAGTAGATTCAGTCATCCTGGATCTAGGCTCTAATGTGAATATTTTGACAAAGCAGACATGACAGAAAATGGGGAGATTGACATTGGGATGGTCCCATGTACAAATGTGATTGGCTAATCAAGCTAAAGTACAACCAATCATATGTGCGTCGAACTTGGTTGTGGATGTTTAAGGCATGAAGACCTATGCCGACTTCAATGTGATTGAAGTAGTTGAGGGTGGAGGTTATTATCCTACATTGTTGGGGATTGTATGGGCCAATGATAGTATGGTAGTCATTAACTTCAAAAAGTGGATGATGACATTTGAGGATCAAGATATCAGAGTCATTGCTCCTATTGATCCAACAAAAGGATGTAGATACATTCAGAACCTGTAAAACACAAAGTTGTTAGGGGATGGGATCATGCTTACAATATTTCTGAATATTACATCCACCCCACTACTAGCAGAGAATTTGGTTGGTGCAACTCTAGTTCTACGTCTTGTGATTTTGAGGATGGGCTAGAAAACTGGAAATACCACATGCATGATGTATCATTTAGGAAATGTGGTATAATCACGCAGTCATTGTGCCATGTCATGACTAAGATTGTTGAATTACTAGTTTATTAAGGGCTACCTGAGATTTCTACATTTTTAATGGAGTTTGAATAAAAAGTCTTAGAACTGTAGGGATTGTTGGCGATGGAGAAAGCGCTAAAGGCTACTCCATCACGCTGGTGGGAGACTCACAAAAAGACAATTACTAGATGGGCGCAGTGTCGACAGTTGATGACAGTTCGCTTTGGTGACACAGAAGTGTATCATGCTGGGAAGTATAATGGGAGGAATGACCCTTGCATCCATTTGATGGAAGGCCAAACATTGTGGCAATCATGACCGAAGAATGAATGGGTCGATACCTTTGTTCACACCATGGATGAAATTCCAAGGTCATGGTATATATCAGCGTAGTTGCGTAGAGAAATAACCACTTGGGAAGAGCTGATAGTTTTCTTTGCGCATACATTTAGCTTCACATATGCTAATATTGATGTCAACAATGCGCTTCAAATAATTCAGGATGTGGTATTAAAAGTCATGCTAGATGCATATCCTGTGGACCCACATGCCCATTTCCATATTCAGTTGATGATGGAATGTTATAATTTATGTGGTGAACCTAAGAATGATGATGAGCTATAGAATATCAATATTCCACAAAAAGAAGGGATTAGGAATGTCGCAACACCAGATATACCAGCTGATCCTATGAATCAGCCGCTGAAGATTTGAAAATTTAACATTGAGACGAAGGAGAATCCAAAATTTGCAAGTGTTGGGGACTAATGGGATGAAGAGACCATGGAAAAGATCACGGATCTATTGCATGATTTCTAGGATATCTTTCCAACAAAGTTCTCAGAAATGAAGGGGATCCTGGTTGATCTAGGAGAGATGAAGATCCCGTTAAAGCTAGATATGAAGTGAGTAAGACAGATGCCATATCACCTGAATCTATGATACAAAGAAAGGGTCAAGGCTGAGCTTGACCGAATGTTGGATGCTGGAATCATTGAGCCAGTGGAAGAATTAGAATGGATTAGTCCTATGGTGGTCCAAGACAAGAAAATTGGTGAAGTTTGGATCTGTGTCGACTTAAGAAAATTGAATGATGCATGTATGCATGATCCATTTTTGACACCATTAACATATGAAGTACTTGAAGCAGTAGGAAGTTAGGAGATGTACTCATTTACAGATGAATTTTTCGGTTATCACTAGATAAGGATCGTAAAGGATTATCGACATAAAACAACATTTGTCATGGAATGGGTTTCTTTCCAATACAAAGTGATGTCGTTTGGGTTGAAGAACACACCTACGATATTTTCTCAGGTTGTTGTCACTGTGTTTAAATATTTCATTCATAAGTTCTTACAAGTTTATATGGATGATTGGACAATGTATGGTCTAATTAAGGATTGTTTGGAAAACCTCCAACCGATGTTGGAAAGATGTCGACAGCATCATATTGCATTGAAATCCAAGAAGTGTATTTTCTATGCACCATTTGGGATATTATTGGGTCGCATTGTGTGCAAGCAAGGATTATTGGTTGACCCTATGAAGATAACGCTCATTTTGAGTTTACCGTCACCGAAAAATTTGAAGATGCTTCAGGCGACACTGGGGCACACTGGGTACTATCACAAATTCATTAGAGGATATGTTGCGATTAATGCCCCCATGGAGAATCTATTAAAGAAAGATGCTGCATTTGTATGGAGCCAAAAATGTCAATTCAACTTCGACACCTTGAAGGACAAAATGGCTTCAGCACCAATACTTGTGTTCCCTGAATGGAACAAGGAGTTCCATGTTCATGTCATTGCATCATTTGTTGTGCTAGGAGTAGTGCTCATGCAACCAGAAGAAGGGGATCTGGATCACCTGATCGCTTTCACTAGTCAAAAGTTATCCTTTGCTAAGAAAAACTATAAAACCACAGAGCGCGAAGGCCTAGATATGGTATATGCACTACATAAATTCAGGCATTACCTTTTAGGTGGTCACTTCAATATGTTTACTAAACATTCTTCTTTCAAGTACTGGGTCGATAAGCCTATGTTGGGGGTAAAGATATGCCACTGGTTACTTCTCTTTTAGGAGTTTGATTTTGAAATAATTGTGAAGTCGGGTCACTTGAATGCTGGAATTGATCATTTATCTAGGATTGAGATAGGAGAAGAGCCAACAAACATCGAGGAGGGACTTCTGTATGCGGAATTGTTTAGATTTGATGTCACAGACAATTATTATTACCAAATAATACATTTTTTTGCGTCAAGAGTCGCGTCAGGAAGACGTTTCAACAAGTCAGAAGAAGCAGTTGGCATTCAACGCCTCAAACTTCCAGTTGATTGCTAGGAAGTTATACAAGCTTGGACTAGATGAAATTTTGCGGCGATATGTCCTACTGCATGAATAAGGGTAGATCTTAGAAGAAGCTCATGTGGGAATCACTATGGGACACTATGGGGGGTGCACAACTACAAAAAAGGTGCTTCTGACACTGGTGGCCCACATTACACAATGATGCGACAGATTATGCACAGACCTGTGATGTCTATCAATGCACTGGAAAACCATCGCAGTGAGATGAGATGCCTCTAGTACCGCAGGTAACCTTGCAACCTTTTGATAAATGGGATGTGGATTTTTTGGGTCCATTCAACCCACCTAGGAAAAGAACTGGTGCACAGTACATAATCATAGCAACAGACTACATGACAAGATGTGCGAAGGCTATGCCTATTGTGGATTGCACCACTACGACAACAACAGGAGTCATATTTGATAACATTGTTACACGGTTTGGATGCCCAAGGATACTGATGAGTGACCAGGGTAGTAATTTCATCAACCGCACAGTAAGTGCACTAAAGGAGCAATTGCAAATACAACTTAAAAAAAGTACCCCATATCATCTACAGGCAAATAGGACAATGGAATAATTCAACAAGATATTGGAGCATGTGCTTACAAAGGTATGTAACGCTAATCACGATGATTGGGATGTAAATATTCCAACTGTACTTTGGGCATATAGCACCATTTGTAAAAGATTGACGGGAAAGACACCGTTTAAATTAGTATATGGGAAAGAGGCTATCATGCCTATCGAGTACAATGTTGCCAGTATGCGCATTGCAGCAGTGACAGGAATGGATGATGAAGCAGCACTAGAGGAGAGCATAGCGCAGTTGATACAACTTTAACGAGACAATTTCATTGTGAGTTTCCATCAGCGTGTTAAGAAGGACCAGTAGAAGGCTTGGCATGATCGCCACATAAAGAAAAATTAGTTTCAATAAGGATATTTGGTGCTGCTATATGAAAGCAAGTTCATGAAGCATCCAGGAAATTTACAGATGCACCAGTTAGGTCCATATATTTTTAATTCTATTACTTCTGGGGGCAGTGTAACTTTAACAATTAGATGGAGCAATGCTTCCAAAACTAGTGAACAGTAGCCGACTGAATCCCTATAGGACAAGGTTGGAATTGTACAGCGCATGAGCAGCTGCACAGTAAAAAAAAAATGGAGATGAGAAGTTGTAAGAAAGGAAAGGAAGGCACACCAGGAAGAAGTGGTTGCGCAAGCATAGGAGTTAGTATCACAATTAGGAAGCTCTATCGTGCCAACTAGAGGGTTGCGATGTAGTCAAATCAGCAATAAATGAAGCATAGTTAAGAAAGTTAACCAATGGCACTTGTTGAAGCGACATGTATTGATGGAAGATCATACCACTGGGTTGAAAAAATCGATGGCAGAATAGGGCAATTAATGCATGATTTGGTCATGATGGTCGCGGCTGATTTGGTGATGATGAGGAGGGATCGACCTGATGCTATAAGAAGGTGGTTGAGGCAATTTGAAAGGACCATTGTGCTAAGTTGATTTGCAAATAATTTTGAAGTAGAATTGAGTTCCATTGCTATTGCATGAATTGTGAGAGTTTTAGAGTGAAGGTGAGAGTGTCTCACAACTGGGGGGAATTGTTGCAAGATGTAGAGTAACCCCGACATGGTATAGATTTCTAGTGAAAGGGGATTTCCCATCAGATCAGTTTCCATCATCGAATAAGTTTCCAATATGTAGGTCATATCATCATCCATTCCAACGAAGAAGCTGCGGGGGTAGAATCCTAGCTCCCCAATGCCGACGAAGAAGCAAACATGGACATCGGTGAGGGCGCAGGAAGACACAGCCACCTAGACGGGGCCATCTAGCTCTAGTGCTGTAGAATTAACAGTTTTCATCGGGGTTTCTGTAAAGGAAATTATGGGTTACATCACTCCCACCCGACCTGGTGCACAGCCTCGGCAGTTAACCAAGAATCAGAAGTATCATCCAAGGATGCCACCGCTGCCAAAAGGGATAGTGTGCACCACCGATATTGTACCAGTGTTGATGAAGATTAAGTATAAGTATCATGACCTGTTAGCATTACAGGATGTAGTGAATGATCCCTATGAGTCATTACCTTCAGTCGCAGGAGGTCCCATAGTCCGTATCCCAGAGCCATGGGAACAAGGGTTGGATAAAGCTGGGTTGCTAGGGCTTATCAAAATGCCACATTTTGGGCATCTAAATGAATAAAACACTTGCGGCAAGCAAATTTTGGCTTGATTTCATTGAGAGATTCTATGGTTGGACACACCACTTATGATCACAATGGACTTGATCTCAGAAATCATGCAGTTGCCAAAGGATGGGTCAGACCCATCGCAAGGATAATGATAAGAGGCTTTCTACACAGTTGAAGCGGAAGTATGATTTGTAGCTTGATGGTAGGGAATATCACATTGATAGCATCAATGATAGGATGGTACATATCATCACCTGAATCCTAGCAAGTAATATTGTCCACAAGAATCTCCCCATCCATTGATCTTTAGGGGTCATTACATGTGCCCGACAATGCGCAGAAGGGGTACAAATGAACTGGTCCCTTTTCTTACTGAAGCAGTTAACTGAGGACGCGGTAGCAGTTTAGGCCAGTGAACGTCCTTTCACATACAACTAGATATTGATACTAATTGCATTAGTATCTTGGATGGAGCCATCGGAATACCAAAGGATGGATGTTGAAGCTATTAAGGTGTGCAAAGGTGCACAATATCAAAACATGTGGTGGGTAGAGGAGAACAGTTAGCAAGAGGATTGCACGATTCACTTTTGGATATACATGGAAGTACTACAGGAAACAACTACCAAAGCTCCCCAACTATCCAATGAGGCCATGGTTAAATATCATAAGATTGATTGGTTCTCCATAGGACCGCACACCAGTCATGTCCAAGCTCACTGCGACACAGATAAGTAATGGTTACCGATGTATTGTAAGGTGACGAATGAGGAATTGGAGGAAGAAATTAATGACTATCCTGTAGCATGGAGGGAGCTGGTTAGTGCCAGTGAAGTATCAGCAGGACCAACAGCAGATGCACCTGACGATCTAGTAAGAGGAGATGACCAGCAGAGTCACTGTGACTCCGATGGTGAATCATCAACATAAACTCCTGTTGACCTTGAGGTGCAACGTATCCTTAAGGAGATAAGGAAGAAGTAGTGAATGGAATAGGATGCAAGCAGTAGTACCATATCCATGATGGAGGCACAATTACAATGGCTTATTAATGTTTTCACTGACTCATCTGATACTGCAGCAAAAGATTGGCAAAAGTCCGCACAAGAAGGTTTTTCCAAGGTATGCACCAAGTTAAATTCTATATATAATGTTGTTTCATGAAGATCACCAAAGAGTGCAGATGTGCAAGATTATGCATCGATTAGCACTATGCCACAATCCAGGAGCATCCAGGTTCCCTCGACTGCAATTGACACTAGACGAGAGGACGTGAATTCCTCACTGTAGCAGCTGCAGAGCAGTGCGTTGGAAATCAACAAGTTGACCACTAAGACTTTAGTCCACATGCAGAGGGTCACCAAATAGGAGTTGTCCGATCGACAAAAGGACATCAGTGACCAGTACTTGTGGTCATAAGTAGAAGAAGAGACACTCTAGAAGGAGGTCGAGGACTTGTGCCAAGAAAAGGAAACAGTGACAGCAACCACAACACCGAAAATCAAGGCACTAAAGAAGGTCCAGGAAGAGCTGAAGATGAATATAGAGGAAGAAATAACAAAGATGAAGAAAGAAACTTACTTCCTTGTCTTTGAGAAGGCGTAACTTTTATCTAGTCAAGGGTAGGTCGAAGAGGTCGTTACGAATTCCTGCCAGTACATCCACAAAAGCACGGTGGAGTTGGATGTAGTAGCCAAGGTGAAGCAACTTGGAGAATTCATTACGTAGCTCCACTTGGACAACATCCTATTGAATGTTATGGTTTACCCAGACACACTACCAGAGCAGGTTATAGAACATAAGAGTTCCATCGACAAGATAGCGGCACAGTTTGAAGAGATCGAGCAGGAGGCTAAAAAGATCACGGAAGTAATGACACAATTTTGGCACAGTGTCATCCAAGATGATCAGTTAGAGAAACTTACAAAGAAGTTGTAGGAAGCCGAGAACCAGTTGGCAACGTTGAAGACGACATTGAGGACCATGCCACCACTTGTGTCAATTACATAGTCCATAGAGTTGAAGGAGCTACAACAACGAGTTGGGAAAGAACATGAGCGACAACGGAAATGCAGTGACCAACTCTATGAGTTCCAAGAAATTGGAGCCCAACTGTCAGTAAAAGTAGTCACTGCATTGTAGGCTATGCAGGACAGTAAGAAGGAGGTAAGTGTCAAGATGGTGGAGCACCCTTTAAAGTAGGATTTTCTTGCATGTTAGGATCTTGCTGAGAAAATCAAACCGCAGGTAACATAAATTTCTCAGCAGTATGAATACTTCAAGATCAAAATCAACCAGTACACCATGTCCAGCTAACATGGGTCAAGGGCGAACCAAAAGACTATGTTGGGGGCCTATTGGTGAGAGGTTGAGGGTCATTTAGTTCTGAAGCATCCCAGATGCTGCACAAGCCTAGAAGACACCACATAAGACAAAGATAGCGCGTAAGGTGAAATATAGACTAATTTTGAATATTTTGTGTCACGTTTTGTATTTTTGACCATATTTTCTGGAAATTGGTCATTAGTTGGTAGAATAAGTTAGGAGTTAGTTAGAAGTGGGCCATGAATGTAAAGGTGCAATCCTATAAATAAAAGAAGAATTGTGAATGTAAGGATCATCGATTGTAATCTGAATCTTGGAGATCTAGACTGAGGATTGAATTGCTATCTGTTTTGAATCCGCAGTTGATTACGTAGAGTTAATATAATGAGAAGGAGATTGATATGAATTACTGTCTTGCCGTATCTTTTGATCTCTTCCATGTTTTTCTGCTTTGAAAATCCAATGATGGGCATGGAGTGATTGTGTGATGTGGATCTATGATGTAATTTTTACTGCTTATGGATGATGTCATAGTTTTAGATCTATTTCAACAATAGTATGGTTTTTTTATATATTTATTTCTGCTATGAATGAATGATGCGATCTATGGAGCAAATGATGATGAATGGTGTTATGAGTGATTAAATCCTAGTCATATCTGATAAATAAGTTGAGGAATTTTCAATTCCCATATCCCTCTATTGTTTAGCGAAAACTTGGTTCCGTCAGCCCTCCATTGAACATCTCGGCTGAGACTGCATCCGCTTCGTGGGTGTTGCTGGATAGGGTAAAACCTATCTGGGACGGTGCTAAGGGAGGTCATGACGAGTTGAGTGTTGACAGAGTGGGAACTCATGTCGAATGGGTTTTGTTGGTGAGTTTTGCTCCAACATACACTTTGATGTATCATGTAAATATACAATTTAATAAAATACCACAGCTAGCTATGCACTGCAACGTGAAAAAGATGGGGGCATGGTTTCATAAGGAATAGGGAGGAGAGTAGTCAAACTCCTGAGCCAATAGGATGAGACCAAATTTCAATGGGGGAACCCATAAACCCTCAACTACATGTTGTACTCTACACTAAATCATTTATTTCTTCTAGAATAATGGTTAAAGCAGTTAATTCCTTGGGAAGAGCAAGGCATGTCAGTCAGTTTCACGACTGAGATTTCTTGCAGCCTACAGTCTGGGAAGCCACGTTCTTGCTTCTGAAGCAAGTAAGAATGTGGATGGGTGCCAAAATGTTTTTCCCTCAGTAGGGGAGAAGGTTTTGGGTCTTCTCAGCGTTTATTGTTGATACATGCAGGGGGGAATGATCGATTATGCATTGTTCACTATTCTGAGTAGCAGAACAAGTTGTTATGCAAGTATTTTCCTTTGCCGAGACCCTAGTTGTGTTGTTACAGTTTTATACTGAAATAAAGAGTGGTATGAGACATCGTTTCTCTGTGTTATAGAGTGAATCATGTGTTGTCATGTCTCCCTGTTGTTTGTTATGATGTCTAACCTGGTTTGGGTCTAAACTGTATGCAAGACTTAGGAGTAGAAGAGATGAGGAATTGGATTGATAAACCTAGTGAAGACAGGAACTTCAAAAAAAGATAAGTGTGTATGGTGAATCATCTATGCACACCTTAAAGAGCACTGGAAGGGAAGGCATAGCCTGAGGGACTATGGAATAGAGAAGGGGATGCTTCCTTGGGTTGGGTGTGTAGGTATTGTGGATGCTAGGCCAGATAGATCTCGTGGAGGTATCCCTAGCTCTTGAATGAGCCACCAGCTTAGTCATTCTACCTTTCCACTACCTTAGAATCCTGATAAACCCAAAGGAGTTTGGCTTGGTTGACACCCTGATAAACACAATTGTATATTGGCTTGGATGGGTATCCTGATAAAACCAATTGGATATTGTCTTGGCTGAGCAGCTTGATAAACCCAAATGGTAGTTGGCTTGGATCTGAATTGTTGTGCATTTTTTCCATGTGTGTAATCCTTGGCTACACATCCTGACAAACCCAACTGTGAATGCTGGCTTGCGTGAGTATCCTGATAAACCCAGTAGTGAGATGGATTGATTGTGAGCAGTATGATAAACCCATATGTTGGCTTGATTGTGAGTAGTATGATAAATCGAATTGTTAGCTGGCTTGGTTGTGTAGACTACTAAACCCAGCAATGTATTGGTTTTGTTAACACATATATTTAGCACATGGATGAAAAAACCATGATGAAGGAGAAATAATAGTGGCTTGTCAAACTTTGGTTAAATGGTTTAGTATAAGAGTATGATGAGGAGTGAGAACGATGAAGTTGTAAAAATATCTAATGGTGCGAAGTGAAGAGTTGAAGATCAATGGCCTATACTATCTCCGCTCTCTAAGAGGTGTGAGAAAGATAAATCATGTCCGGGCATTTAATAGGATACCTAGATCAACGGCTGTTGATTCGGCTCGAACAGATCCATGATCCGTGTAAAATACGCCGTATGAAGTTGCTTGTTCATTAAAATAGTAGAGCCCAGGGGAATCCAGTATATGCCACTCGATCTGACGGTGATAAGATAAAGGCATATCATATCAACGATTGTGGATAACTCCGGAGCCTAGACTTGCATGGTAGTTAAGACCCAAGCACTCGGCGGAATTGAGTATATACTTCTTGATCTAACGGTGGAGAAGTAAAGTTAGATCACATCAACGGTTGGGACTGATTCCAGAGTGGAAACTTGCGCGGGCGATAAGTCCAAGGCTCCCAGCAGAATTGGATACACGCCACCAAATCTGATGGCATATATATAAAGTAGATCACATCGATGGCTGTAGATGGTTCTGGAGCATAAATTTGCACAAAAAATAAGACCAAGACACCCGACGGAATGAGTTACGTGGTGCAAGATCCAAGGGTTGAAATTTGAAGGCAAATAGATCAATGGTCACGAATCGATCCGGAGTGTGAAAATGCACGACAGTTAAAAGTTAAGAGCGGTGGTGGAATATAAACCACTGTACACGTGTCTGATTGTGATCGACGCTGGAGGCAAAAGTAGTTTAAGGAAAACCGTTGAAACGACGCTCCGGAGTGGGGTCCTATAAAAGGCAGTTGACTTGCTCCATGGGTATTCTATTGGCACCGGACGAATGAAATAGACCCACGGCTTCGTCAACTTTCAACTGTTATTTTCCAAAGCACACACCACTACATTTGACAGGTAAGCCTTGATACCCATAATTCGTCTGCCTAAATTGCCATTATCAATTGAATTATGGACAAGAAAGAGGAATTACAGAGTGGTCATATTATAGATGACAGAGAGGAGTATTTGGTCGATAGAGACAGGGGTGTATGTGACCCCTTCCTATCTGTAGGAAGCGTGTCTGTTAGTAAAGAAAGATTATGGTATTACCACTCACAGGGAAATGATATATTGAATGTATGTAAATCCTTTCTGTATTACTTCGCCCTCGAACAAACCCTCCATTTCCCGAATTTGGAGAATGCTGTGCTGTTAACTACTCCCCTTCTCAGAGAATTATCATGAGTCAATCCACATACCGAATACTTTGTAAATTCAATGCTACAGTCATCCGCTAGAACCTCAATCTGCCTGAAAATTACCCTGATAATTGTGAGTCAGTGAATGAGTCAACCCTTGCTGAATTTTACAAGAAATGTGAAACTGAAACCCGTTACCAATTCCTGTCTAGTATTCTGAAAGATGGTCAATATTTAGATGGTTTTTTCTTACCTTACCATGTGCATATTTTTAAAAATGAAGTCCAATTGGTAGTATCTCTAGTCTGTCAAATATTAGGTCTTGATGATGATTGTCGCGTGGGAGAAGTTTTCCTTGGTTTTTTGTTGAGAATAAGTTCCTTAGGCTCTGAATCTCAATCAATTCCCGTGTTTAGTCTAGATGAGTACCTGGATGAATCAATCCATCTTCAGTTAAGTGAGTTTACAAAGGTTTGGTTCTTTAGATTTCAGACGTACTTGTTCAACATGCTGTTATGTTCCAATGTCACTGAGCTGCAATTTTTGAATACTGTCTATTCTTCTGATTTGCCGAAGCAAATCAACATATTAAAATATGCCAATTCGATTATGTCGAAAGTGTATAAAATGTTGTTCGATGAAGAATTGCCTCGTGTTTTGGACGAGATGAAATGTTTGATGCAGCCTTCACCCGAAGACTGAATTGGAGATTGGTTCCTGCATAAAGACTCCACTGTGTTAAGAGTATATGGATTTACTGGACAACCTTATAAGTTACCTGGATTCCTCACCCTGAGGATTTTTTCTTTAGAATTCATGAGACAAAGGTTGCAGTCTGAAGAAGAACATTTTGGAGCTTTTAAAAAGTCTTCAAATATTAAATTCCCCCTGACGGTCGGTTCTTCCATTTTCAAAAGTAAAGGTGCTTTAGTGTTCATAGAGAAATTGCTGGAGAACATGGATTTCCAAAAAGAGCCAAAGATAAATTATGATCCCCACCATGTAATCTCCTTGAGGAAGTAGGCCAACAAGAACAAACCGTTTGATCACCAGTTTATTGAAGGTCTGGCTGAAACAACCAATTTGTTGCAGTTTACCGAGATTTCAAGGTCTAATGAAGATACACATACTGTACATGTCACAGCATCCCAAACAACAGAGGATACTAGTATTGTGATTAAGACAAGTTTGTCTGAAATTGAAAGTATGGAAATTGACGAAGATGGACCGCATAAAAAGGCAACGTTGTTTCAAGGTGGTGAAATTGTAAATTAAGAAATTTCTGATGGTTTCAAAAAGGTTGCTCTAGTTCCAATGAAGGTTGTGCAAGTAAATTAGTTCTCTTTTAAAAGTGTGGATGGTTCAGAATTAAGCCCAGTATTTAAGTCAAAGGAGGAACTCAAATCCAGTTACATGGAGAAAAGAAAGCAGTCTCTGGAAGAGACGAGAAATTTGCTTCCACGGGTAAGAAATTTGTACATTCCAAAAAATTCTCTAGTTTCTGCTAGCGATGCTGAAAGAAATACATTCAAGTTATCCATGGTAAACGAAAAAAAGATGTCAGAGATGGAGATCCAGTTTGATAAGATCAGTGTACCAGATAAGATACAACTTCATAAACAAACTAGTGATATCATTTATTCAGATTTGTTACAAGCTATGGTAAAGATAAATAAATTACAAATTTTGACAGATAAGTTAGAGATTCAATTGAGACATGAAAGAGTCGAAAATAAGGCAAATGCCATCTAGATCAAGAAGCTTCAAACATATATTGTCAGTTCAGATAACACCCAGGCAGTCAGGAGAATGCTAGAAGAAAAATACAATGCTCTCCAAGTGTTGAAGAAGAAATTGAAAATCCCAGGTTCTGAGCATGTTCAGTCCTCTGAGTTATTGGCTCCGCAAGAAGAAAAAGACAAGATCCATCAAGAGATGATGGAGTATAAAGGGAGAGCTATTGAGTTATAGGAAGAAAAGGACAAGTGGGAGGCCGAACGAAATGAGCTGTAATCTCAAATTTCCTTGATGAAGAAGGATCAAATTGATGAGAAGGAGATTATGGAGGAGTTAATGAGTCAGACTCCCACAGGTGAAGACTTGTCCATTGTGAATATCGAGAAGCCATTGGATGATTTTTCTGTGGATGATCTGTTGGTGCCTATGTCCCAGGTTAGCCTAAAAGATGAAGAAATCAAAGAGCTAAAGACAGAGAATGCAAAGATCAAGTCTGAACTGGCCAAAATGAATGAAAGTAAAAACAAAATACCACGAGATAGAAACTAGTTGCAAAAGAAGTTCAATGAATTGAAGGAGAAAATCATAGGTAAAGGTCCCCTGCAAGGAGAAAAACACATTATTTGGGACACATTATCTATAGAAATTACCAAATTTAGGCATTATCTAAATTTCATTGATGATCAGAATATTTTGATCAATTTGGCCCACCAAAGATTAAATCTAGTGAATGAACACATGGGAAAAATACCTCTTACCACAGCTCAAAATGTGCTGAACTTTTTAAACTCATTGACATATCAAAAATTACATGATATGGGGATAAAAGATAGGATATCCATAGTGCTGTGGGCTAAGAAATTTATCCACAAACATCATTTAATGAAGACGGTCCAAGACAGAACTGATGAAATGGTTGCACAGGTCGATAACTTCAAGCATGATTTCAAGGAGCTATTCGAAGACGGCTTGCCTTCCTTTTGGGATGAGGAGGGATGGATGTTTTCGTAGGAGCACTATCAGAGCTTGCTAGTTCAGAATTGCATGGACCACTCTAAATTCGATGACTTGGAAAAGAGCCTAACAGGAAAAATTATTGTGGACAAATTGACAGAAGATTTCGAAATTTTACAGAAGTTCGCAATTATCAGAAGCAGATTGCCCAAGGTGTCATATGAAGCTTACATGGAACTTGAAGTGTCAATTCAAGAAATGATGGAATGTGTTACCCCGAGTGCAGAACAGTGGAAAGCTGTGGAGAGATTAGGAAAGACCAAATACATCTTGCATGCATAGAGACAGGTGTTATACAACATGGGGCTGACTGGATGAAGACATGGAGCTGACTGGATGAAGACGTTTTACCAAGCTGATTTTTAATTTATGATCTGTTAGGATTGGCACAGTAATTTATTCCTAGAAGTTAGGGATTTAGTTACAAGACTCTAAATTAAGCCGATCATTCAGTTGTGAATCTTCTTGGAAGATCTATTATTTTTTGTATATATTGGCATCTTTTTTATGAGATGGGGGTTGGAACCCATCGTGTTGTGGAATGATTTTGGAGAACATATCTATTTTTGAATAACAAAGTGAATGCATGAAGGTTTATCAGAGATTCCTGTGTCATTGATCTTACAATCTGTGCTTCTTTCTTTATGTGATCGTATTTTCCCCAGTGTAACATTTCATTTTGTTTCTTCTTCATATATGAAATACAGTGTCGGGTGATTAGAATTCATATGTTTATGCTCTAGTTATCATTTCATATATTTTATACATTTTTCTGCTAAAGTTGATATAGAATTCATCTTTGATGCTCTGTATTAATGGGTTGTTTCCTCGTCTCTTCTGTTTCACCTGGATTAAATTGAACGACTGTGATGAAGTGATTATCTTGCCTTTGATAAATCTCATGTATATGTCTTTGTGATATCTTTATACGTGTGTGACTCCATGCCCAATGGTTATGTGATTGTTTCAGCCATACATACAAATTTTTAAATGTTGTTTTATATCTGGTCCTGTTAAATCTGTATTGAGAGATCCCTCTCTGGAAGAAAACACCAGTTTCTTTCTAAAGTGGTTTTGTTGTTACCTTGGAGTTTACCTTTTACAACCTGGGTACATTCTGAGTGCTAACAAACTGGCGCCGTTGTCGGGGAACGAAAGTGCATATCTGCCCTGGGAGAATGACAAAATTTGAAGAAAGATTTCTGTGGGCAAACAGGAATTTTTATTAGCATAAGAGGTTGTATATTTGCCCTGGTGACTCCATTGTGAAGCTTGTTCAAAACTTAAGGAGTCATTCTGGCTTCGAGAAGACACACGCGAGGTAACTCTGATACCGAAGTCTTAAAAAGTTTTGGGGACCCAAAAAAGCTATTTAATCAAGATTATCGTTTTGATCCAAAATGGGAAGTTAACGTTGGAAAAAATCTGTTGAAAACCAAATCCGAGTCTGATATTAAGGATACTAAGTTTAATCCCCGTAGATTAGAATCTTACTTGTTAGACTCTCTTTGGAGAGATTTGCAACAAACCACAAAGGCTGATACATTTACCTCTCAAAGTACTCAAAGTTCTTCGGTTCCTATGAACCCACCCAGACCAATGGCCACCATATTTTCTCCCTTGCATTTACCTGCTATATTACATGATCTCCCTCAAAATTATTCTCAGAGAATTTCTTTATTTGATGGAGAGGGTGATATAACCGCGAAACAACATGTTGCCAAGTTTGAAGATTTTATTGACTTAGAAGAAGTGGATTATCCTGATGTTAAAATGCGGTTATTCTCCCAAAGTTTGTTAGGAGAGGCAAAGAAGTGGTTTAAAGATTTGCCAAACGGGTCTATAGTAAATTTTCAGGCCTTCCAAAATGCTTTCCTGGACAGGTGGGATGATAAGCAGAATCCTATGCAGCTTTTATCTCAGTATAATAGTCTCAAAAAAGGGGGTTTCCAATCTGTTCATGAATTTTCAAGCAGATTCATGAGGGCTTACAATTCTATTCCAGAAGATATAAAACCTTCTCCTGCAGCTGCTAAACTACATTATGCTGGGGCCTTTGATAATGATTTTGCATTCTCATTATGGGAGAGGAAATCGATGACTCTTGCTGCCATGTTTACTGATGCCCTAGAAGTGGAAGCTAACATGATGGCGAGTGGAAAGATGAAGCATAGGGATTTGGATAGGAGGAGAAAAGAACAAAATTTTCCTTCTACTTCATCCTCTTCTGCTGATGTTAAATTTGAAATGATGTTGAAAACCATGGAAAAGTTGATGGATAGATTAACTATGGATACTAGGCCTTTCAATAGAGAGCAAGGAGATCCCCAAATCAGGAATCCAAATTTCAGAAGACCCAATCCCCCTACCCCTCCCCAAAACCTACAGAGAGACATGAGAAATCCAAGAAATCAGGAAGAATAGCCAATTCAGCCACCTTTCCCTGAAAACTATGTTGCTGATGAAGGAGACCCAGCTGAAAATGAAATTCACCTTTTTGGAGAGCAGGATTCAGAGATATATCTCATCGAAGAGGAGCATAACATGTTTGAACAGGAAGCTGGGAATGAAAATTTTGAAATGGAGAACGAGCTGTATCAAAAAGGATATTTACACGCTATGGATGATGTGCAGAGGAAAATCAGATTAAGGAACAGTGATGTCCTCATAAATAAAGGGAAGGCGAACCCAAATCAGCCTTCTTCTAGTTCTTTAAATGTAGAAAAGGGAAAAGAACTACAAAAAGAATCTTTTGTAAATAAAGAGGTTGAAAATGATGTACAAAGGGATAAAATAATAAAGAAGGCGACTCTGGTTGATGTGGAAAAGATTAGTGCTGGTTTTAATTTACAAAATGAGCTTTCAAAGCTAAAAATATCTGTTCCATTTAATGAATTGTTGAGAAACACTGAATACAGGGATACTATCACAAAAATGGTCAAAAATCAAGGGGAATGGCAGTCCAACATTTTAGAACTGAATGAGGATAATCCCGCTATTTCATTTGGATCAAAAGTTGAAAATATGGAAGGTGAAGAAGTTCCTTATTTCTATTTAAGTCTAAATGTGCATGATAAAGTGGTCCATAATGCTATGCTGGATTCAGGGGCATCACATAATCTAATTCCCAAGGGAGTGGTAGAGAGTCTGGGATTGGAGGTCACAAGACCTTATAAAGATCTGTACTCTTTTGATTCTAAAAGAGTAAAATGCCTTGGATTAATTAAAGACATGGTGGTAACTCTAAACAAATTTCCTTCTAAAACTATAGTTATGGATGTGGTAGTGGCAGATATCCCACCAAAGTTCAGGGTACTGTTGTCAAGATCCTGGACTTCCAAATTGAAAGCCAGTTTACAGATGGATATGTCGTATGCCACGATTCCTGTTCAATATGGGGACAAAATATTATATAGTGAAAAGAGAACTCCATATGTAGTTAGTAGTCAGGATAAACCTGAGATTCATCACATTTATGCTGTTGATACTGATTTGGGGTCCTCCATTTTCTTTAATGATGTTGTTCCACATGATGTAGAAGAAGCTTTGCAGAAGGAGTCTGAAGAGAATAAGGAAAAGGAAGTGATAGAACAGGATTCCTTGGAAGTGAAGCAAAAAAGAGAAGGCCAGTGGATTGTGTACTTTGATGGGTCTGCTGCGAAAGTAGGTGCTGGAGCCGGTGTGTACATAATTTCACCTATTCAGGATTTCAAGGCCTTATCATACAAATTGACATTCGAATGTACAAATAATGTGGTAGAATATGAAGCTCTATTTTTGGGATTACATGCTTTGAAAGACTTAGGAGCTCAAAAAATAAGGATCTTAGGAGACTCTGAGTTGGTAATAAACCAAATAAATGAGAGCTATCAAACCAGGCATCCTCGGATGCGGGCTTATAGAAATGAAGTATGGGATATGCTTGGTAACTTCTTCATGGAGCATACAATTCAGGTGATTCCTAGGCATGAAAATTTGGTAGCAGATTCTTTAGCTATGGCCACTGGCAAATTTGAGACCCCTGTTGCTGGTCAGAGGGAATACCAGGTGGAAATTGTGAATAGACCGTCTATTCCTGATAACTCTAAATATTGGCAAGTGTTCAAAGATGATATGCAAATCAGAAGATTCCTGGAACTCTCAGAAGAATTTGTGAATACTCCTATCGACACCGAAAATGACAATGACGAGAGTATTCAAGATGATGAAGAATTGGAGGAGGAAGGGAATAGTACTAAAAAATTGAAAAGGACCTTGGGAGGTAAGGATATCATCCAATTGAAAAAAAATTTCATACCTAGATGACTAATCCCTTTAGAAAATCTTTTTGATCAAAGTGATGTGGCTAAAAATCCAAAAATGAAGCCTGTTGATGATGCTATCGAAGACAAAAATATTGGTACCAAAGAAAATCCTAAGATTGTGAAGTTGTCCAAGAAATTACCTGAAAAAGAAAAAGAAGAGTATGTAAAATTAATGAAAAAGTATACAGATGTCTTTGCATGGAGCTATGAGGATCTCAAAGAGTATGATACCTCTATCATACAACATACCATTCCTATAAAGCCTGGGAAGAGACCTTTTAAACAGAAGCTCAAGAGAATAAACCCGAAGCTGCTACCTATTATTGAGAAAGAAATCAAGAAGCTATTTGATGCCAAGATCATTGTAACGCTGAGGTTTTCAAAATGGGTTGCAAACTTGGTTCCTGTGAGGAAAAAGAACGGAGAGATAATATTGTGTATAGATTTTCGCAATTTGAATAATGTCTCTATGAAAGATAATTATCCTCTACCGAAGATGGATCACATACTGCAGTAAGTGGTGGGAGCTGAGAGAATTTCAATGCTGGATGTTGTTTCCGGGTATAATCAGATCAAGGTATTACCTGAAGACCAAGAGAAAAATGCCTTCACTACACCTTGGGGCACCTTTATGTATGCAAAGATGCCTTTCAGTTTGATGAATGTAGGGGCCACTTTCCAGCGAGCTATGGACATCATTTTTGCAGGGGATGTTACGGAGAGAAATTCCTATGGCTTGGGGTACCACAACAGACAGCTAGACTCCAAAAATCAATCTTTCCCCAATATGCCATAGAAATTAAAAACATCTAACACTAAAGGATCATACTTCGTACCTTATTCTAGACGGTTGAAGTAGATCCCCGTTGAGCTTTCCAATCTTCAGCTTGAATTGGTATAGCACGTTCTCAACAACAAGTAAACAATACAAGCATACTATATTTCATGGTGTTAGATCTATTATAGCATATATAATCAATAATGTATAAGAATTTGACATATTCCAATGGATGCAACATTCATTCAAATACACATTACTGGACAAGAAAAGATATTTCTATTAATATGAATCAGAGATTACAAGTGACAACCTCTGACGGCACGTCTGTGAACCGAAGAAACTGAATCCCCCACTTGGGCCTCCACCACCTCAATCCTCCATCACTTCGATAGCAAGCTCACTAGCAAAGGCAAGCTTGGGAAGAACACAACAGTGCTCCAAAGGGACAAAGGGATGCAGACTCAAGTATAGTTCTGGCAACAATGGACTATAGTTTCGGTACTCTCAATTCTCTCTTCCTTTCTTTCAATGTCTCAATGGTTCCTTATATAGCTTTTAAAAGTGATATTGAAAGGTCGAATCCGTGCGATCTCAAGGCATATGGAAGGCCAGGAGTCATATGAGTCGGATTCAAGGCAAGGAACGGTCCAACAGTTTTGGATTATGTACACATCCCGATGTACGCGACTATATAGGTAATATCCACGTATGTACGCGGTTATCGGGGAAAAGGCCGCGTATATCATTTTTCTAATGTTTTAGGGATGGTAAATGATACATCAAAAGACAATAAATGGTCCATAGGGAATAATGAGTCTGCAGTGGGATAGGGGAAGGCCATACAATGTGTGATTCACCTAGTGTGGTGAAATACGCTATAACAGATGCCCCCTAATGTATGAGGTCAGAGGGGTTATACGATGGCCGAAATACATTATAAGTCCATCCCAGAAGTGAAGTGATGAAGGTACCCAAATGGAAGACCAGCCACCCAATCAGCATAATACCATAATACAACTCTGCATATAACTGTAAGTACATAGAGCAGTCCCGGATACATAAGAGTACAATGGCCATGAATAGGCATGAAACATGATAGAACATATGTGGTCATCACCACATACAATATACATAGATCAAAATCTCCATGATGAAGATATACAAAGTACAATGATCTCCACATAG